>JABASF010000293.1:0-48441 GCA_019776145.1 Harlomillsia oculata | reverse complement strand
ACTTTCATGTATATTATAAAAACTGATTTTTTATCCTTCCTTCCACATACCAGACTGACAAGTGGAATGTATATCATGTTCCTCCTGTTCTGTACAGCAGCGGAGGTGATTGTGAGTGCCAAAAGTTTCAAACTTGGATGAAACTGAGAATCAATTGGTATCCTGATATGTATAGTCCTAGTACAAGATGGAGGCGTGTACTATTGAAATCAAACGCATCTCTGTTGTTCCGTCGTTAAGTTTTCTCATTCCTTTACACGCTAAATGTATAAAAGATTTCTGATAATGTATTCACGGTTAGGAAATGGGAAGGACAGATGAGAAATCTCTCGTTTGTAGTCATTAAGGATGAAAGCAAAAATTTGATTCCGAAGCCAGGTTTGTTGATCTTTTCCACGACTTTAGTTTTTTAAAAATATTTTGGCATTTATGGTAACTTTCACTTTTAAACTATTTTCACCTTGTCTCTTTTTTTGAGTATGGAACCTCCTTTGCAAACTTGGCTGAAAGGGTTTGGTTTGGTTTCTAATAAAAACATCATGGGCGGGGAAATTCTCACAGGTTTCCGTTCTTCATGGCACAGCAGGGCAACTTGAACCCATTTGACGGCCTCATTCATCCTAATAATGTGTCCAACCAAGCTGCTATTATTGGACTCAAATTCCAGCGATTCAAGCTTGAATCAATGCTCGTCTTGGATCTTTTCTTGGAGCTTGTCATGAAGAAATTGCAACCCTGAATTGATTAACTTGGATGTACAACATACACCGATGTGTATACAAGTAGTTAACTCTTCCATGTTGCACCTATAATACTCAAAATACTGGTTTCCAGTTAAAGTTCACAGGCAAGAAATGGATGCCGATACAGAATCGCGCTGAAGTATCATAGAGCTGATTTTAAATCCTACATCATAATCATAGCTGACACACTCACACTTCGCACTTAGCACTTGCCTTCCAATACCATTTTATCAATTTCTGAATACTGAACAGTACGTTTTAAGGGTACTGAAAATGAGACTTTCTGAAAAAATGTGTTGCAAAACAAATAAGACTACTACATAATCTAAAAAGAAGCAATGTTCTGCTTCCTAGTTTAAAAGTACTGGAAAAGAAAAAAATTTACAAGTACTGGACAAGGTTTTTGCCTGAACATGAAAATTTCGTTTAGAAGTGAAAAAAAGAAGGCAGAAATGAATACCGTGAAAAGGAAGTGTACCAGGAGTGGCAGGGACGAGGAAGTTGTGTTTAATTTTCCAAACGTTCCCTTTTGGGAACCATTTCAACTCCTTCGGATTGACAACAAATGCACATGGTGGCCATATCGTATACTTTCCTTCTCATAAATACGAACACACACACGAGCGGACACGTTTGTCGCCTCTTCAGTGCTTTCGTATGCTTACCTTTCTTAAAATTCGGAGCAAACAGGGCGAGAGAGAACATTTTGATTGAGTCAAACATCCGTCCTGCCCCTACATTCATTTTTAATGGTCGATGGATCGATTCCTCCACGACACAATTGGAAAGTGCACTATAAGACTCTTCCATGTCTTGTCCATGTGTGGACACTTTCGGGGAAATGAAACGGACGCCAACACCGTTCGCGGGACTCTTCCTTCCAGCACCAGCACCAACCCCAACTTCCAAACTCTGTTTTCGGCCTAGAACTCTAATTACACGTGCTATTATTGTACAAAAATACAATAAATTCATATCAAAGACTGCAACCGTTTGCAACGAAGAACGGGAATCCCAAAGTACCAATCAAGTGCCATTTTGCCATAGAGTATTTTTGAGCAATATACATCTTGTAACGAACACGTTTCGCAAAAACGATTTTGCAAAAACTGCATTTATGCATTGTCAGTACCAAGATTTAGGACAATTTATTAGAATTCTAAGTATTCTACTTTTTTTAAAACAACGTTTCTAACAAAACGGAACTGTTTAGATCGATTATTAAAAGTTGCTGTATATAGTCGCAAGCTTATTAATTTGGTCGAAAAGTGGCCATTACACAACAGGCTTTTTCAGGAGTGTCTTCTCTCACGGACTTTTGCGGGAGGAAGTGGAAAGCTAATCGGACTAAAGAGGGGAACATGACACGCAATAACGCCATTTTTAATCAAATGCTTAAACTATAGCTATACTAAAAACGGCACGCTATACCGCTTTGGTATATATACCCCTAAAAGTCAATAGTAAAGTATAATAATAATGCATAAATGATATGACCGAAAGTATTTTTTGCCGTTTAAATAATAAAGGGAATACAAAATTAGCTGTATACAATGTCGGGGTAATCAGCATACATTATACATTCATGCATGATTGACAGTCAGGCAGGCGAGACGAGGCAGGTCAAGAAACGTACGTGTATGTGTGTAACAGCATTATACTAAACGTATACATTTTGAAAATCCGATCTCATTTTTTGAAAAAAATCAATGCGTTGCGTTGTAAAGAAGAATATTTTTTTCTCAAAAGGCGTCCATATTGCGTTCTTCTTCCTTCACGAGAATCATTAGAATCAACACTAAAAACATACTGGTCTTGCCTTGAAGAAAAGGTGAAAGTTGGAGGTCCTATACATACAAGTTTCCAGTGTTTGTTTGCAAGTTAGATATTACATAACTATAAAATTGTGGACGTAAGGAAAACGAGAACGTAAACCCAGAGTATTTTTGTAACTCAGCTTCTTGTGTGAAGAGTGTCGTCTCATCTTTGGAGCATTAGTATTTGTGCCTTCTCGAGTGAGACAAGATGGATTTCCCTCTCACCAGCTGCTTGACACAAGCTGTCATTTCTCATGGAAAATAAATGCAATGCTCTCTCATTCTCAGCACCATTCACACAATGTGCTAAAGGTTGTGTGTTGATGTTGGTGTGAATATGAAGAATTTTAGGTAGCATGAAAATTTCTTTTTCCTTACGTTTCTATGCATAACCTATCATTTCGTGAGCCTGAGTTTCACCATAATATTCTTGAGAGAAAAAAAATCCGTCACGAGAATCTTTTTTTTGTGAGTACGGCTTATGTTGTAAAATATTAAAAAGTACAATCCAATCTTTTAGCAAAATAGTTCTGGTGCATATACTATGCTTATAAATAGTGAAAGCATATAATAGTACATTGAAATTTAATTGCAGAAAAAGTGGGAAAGGAAATCTGGCACCGTGCATAATGTAGTTTGCTGAAATAAGAATGTCTATGTGGAACAGGAACTTTCGTTTTTCTTTCTTGGAAGAACTCGTGAAAGAAAACAATGAAGTTGTATTCCTTACTAGGTAATACATAAAGTAACCTTTTCACATGTTCCAGAGGCAGGACAAAGACACACCATGGAAGTAATGGCATTACACGCCGTACGATTTGTGTGTCATAAATCCTCAGAGAAATGAACTCAAAGAGACAATACAAAAAGGGCGACTGATACATTCCAGAAGAGGAAGGGCAGTGCTTGAGAAACATGCATGGAAATCATATTGTCCATACATCTTTGTCGTCTTTGCTCAAGTGTTCGTGTAGTGCTTTATCTCCAAGGAAAATCCGTCATAGGATAGGACATTTTTTTTTACTATATTTCAGATCTCACAGCTTTTCTCCTATATAGGAACAAATATTCCCATTCTAAATTCTAACAGAGTACTACAGTATATTTCTTGCATGTGTGTGTCATGTCATCGTAGTTGTATATATTTTTTTCCTGAAAATCATCAGGCACGTATGCACAACAATATTGACGATAGTGAACATCATGAACAAGTCCCAGCTGTATATGTAAAGGCTTTAGACACAGAAAAAGAGCGAAAAGGGAAAAGAGAAACTCAAACTCATGATCAAGTGATTCGGAAAATCTTTTTAGAGAAAAAAAAGGGAAAAGGTTCGACGGATGCATTGTACTCTATTGAATGCACTCAAACGATTGTGAAATGGGGCAATTTTCCTTTGGACGTGTAAAAGAGGTGAACTACGCAAGAAAAGAATAAAATATTATATTTCTTTTCCAACTCTAAACTTTTGAGTTTTGTACCTTTTTGACTAATACAAGTTTGTAAAAACACGTTGTTACGTGCGTCACTGGGAAAATAATTTAAGAGTTGGTCAATCATCGTTCTTTGCCCATTAAGTCGACACATTTTTAAAAACATTTAATACACAGAGTCGAAACGAAAATGCCGTAGTGTACTACATAGTATGTACACGTGTGTTACACATTTTTGCTGCTCTCTCTCTCTCGTGTGAAATGTCCAAGAAATTCACACATTCATCTTGTACCATGCCCCGCCAACCGCGTGTTTTTCTCGGACACTATCTCTACTCGTCAATACGACCGAGCTCTCTTTCTCCTGTAGGTCAAAAAAAAGTGGGGAAAGAGGCAAAACCTCGTTTGCAGTAGTTTATACTAATACGTTAGTAGTACTTCTTGCAGTAAACCATAAAAGGCTCAAACCGCTGGAGCATGAGCAAACGACTCTTTCAGACTTTAATTGTGTAGACAAAGAGGAGCTAATTGCACGTACCGTGTCGAGTTGAGAAACTTTTCCTTCTCTTTGATGTTCTCACTCGGAAGAACCTTCATTCCTTTACGAATTCGACCCAACTGCAAGAAAAAGTGTAAAGCCAAGGAAAACCTGATTACTCGGATGGGTGGAATTAATGATACACAAATGCTCATACGCTGTACGACTCGGCTGTACGTATGTGTATGCTTTGTTCTCTCCTTTCTCCCTTTTTATTTCTATGCACAATGCAATTTTGCGGATCCACTTACAAACTATTCGCAAACCTCTTCGTCGTAATTTCCCATTTATACCTTTTTCATGCTTTTTCTCTTCAAACTACTAAAAATCTCACTACCATTCCAACGTAGTTAAAAACGGACTATAAAGCTATTTTGGAGTACCCTTCTACTATATAGCATAACCATTGCTGAGTACATTTTTTATCGAATCAATGAAAAAGTATGGAAAGCGCCCAAAGAAAACCAACGACAAAAAGGACGAACAAGTTTTTCAAAAAATTTGGAGTCCTACCAGTAACAACTTGATCTGTTATAGTTCGAAACCGTTGAAAATTTTGTTTTATGCGAACTTTAATTTTTGAAATGCATTCAGGAAAAGATCCGTAGATTAAGAATTCGTATATCACATTATAATGTTTATAGAGAAATCAAGAATTTCAATGAGAGTCTAGTTCAAAACAGTAGGAAAAGAATTTATGTGCTATCTGGTGGAGACAAATGGAGTCGGAATGGTGAAAGCTGCTACGAAGTTCGTGTAAAACTTCTTTCCCCTTGCCAATGCAGGAGTTTTGCTTCAGGTGGCACTACAGTGGCAAATTCCAAATTGAAAGCTTGAACAGCATTCTTGGACGGCCTTTTGCTTTCTCTTTGTACTATCGGTTGCTTTCACCCGTGTTTGTTACTTTGGAGATGGCGCTCGTATGAAGAATTTTGACCATTAACTGAACGGGTAACACAAAGCCATAGTTTTCCCACTGAAAAGAGAAAAGACATTCTGCCGGGGTATTAGGAGGAGTAGGATCTGAACAGAGTTTTTCACTGGTGATAGAATGCACATAAAATGGTAATATGGGAAAGCGTAAAACAAGATTATTAACGCTCAGGAGTTTCATTTCGTATGAAAAGTAGAAATTAAACTAGCGTGTAATGAAGTCAGCGCTTGCGAGTTTGTGTGAAGAGTATAAACGACTTTGCAACAACGTGTGAAATTATACAATAGCGTTTTATGGAGAAAATGTTAAGAAAAAAAAACTAATAATTACAGAGAGCTCTGCTGTCAAAATTATGTCCTGCGGACAGGTAACTTTTAACATTCCATGTGTGAGGACTAACGACTACTAAGAACTTTTGTTTCGTTCACACTCTCAGTGAAGAAAGTAGAAAGGTTTTGAAAGAGTGGGAGACATGCAGTTGAAGTGGGAGAAAAGAGTTTCGTGCAAAATCGACAGAAGACTTTGGGTTTTGGAAGGAAAAACAGGAGTGGGAGGGTTGGTCGTCACGCGACTCCAAAGGACTTTGAAACGACAGACCAAGGCTGCATTCAATAATAAACACGCGGCCAAAGCTACCACACCACAACCTAACCACCAAGTAAACAACAATTTCAACATTCACAGTAATAAAACTTCAAAACTTTCTTATACACTGCATTCAAGCCTCCTTACTTTTTGTTAACATTAAGTAATGCCCGGGTAAGATGAAACTCGAATGAACCAAACCCATCAGGACATCCAAATGAACAAGTGATCCCGGGCTATTTTTTCCACAATAACGCTTATTCCTTCCATTTTGAGAGAAAATTGTTCCTCACTACTGGTGTACTGGTCCGACTCCTTTTTTTTGGTATTTTTGCTTTTCTATCTATAAATTACAAAGGAGTTGGTTCAGTTCCAGGAACTGTTATATTTCCATACAAAGATTCCACTCGCACAAATTTATGCACATCGCGTGATAACGTGATAGGGCAACTCTATCTTTTTGAAGCAGTCAAGGCAGTCTTCCACAGTGCCTTATCAGATTTACCACCTTACGGTTGAGCACAGGAAGAATTCAAGGAACCGAACATTCCCGTTGTAACTTTACCAATTTGTGTCATTTTTGGTTTCAACACGCTTTGTTTCAATCAGTTTCTATCGTTTCATGGAAACTGGAAGTGATTCCATTTCCACAGTACATAAAAATGTAAAAATATAAACCTGAAATGCGTACCTTTTCTGGAATCAAAGACTTTGCTTTTGACATTCGTGGAAGTGAAATCATTGCCAAAGTTGTTCTCCTAACGAGATGATTTAAAATGTGACATTATTGTGAGTACCTAGAAAATGAATGACAAAAATTGGTTATTTTAGGAGGAAGTTGCAGTTGCGAGTCATTGTGATGTGATGATTAAACAATGCATATTCTGATTAAAAGTAGGGATTAGAAGAATTGAAGTTAGCGTCTAGTTATTAGCGTGTGGGGTTTATACCCAGTTTATATATACGTATAGATTGGAGTTCTGGGGTGACTTTGCTACGTTAAGTTGTCGTTCCGTAGAAACGAAAAGAGACTTTAAAGAATAATTCGACCTGTCACATAGTCGTGTAGTGGCTGAGGAACGGACGTTGTATCTCCCAAATGAACTGAATGTTGGAAAAGGTTCTAGGAGAGTTAAATTATGCACAACTTTGCTCCAAAATATGTTCTACTTTTGCGTTTTGTTGGATTAGGGTTTTCTCTCTTCATTCTCACGTGACCTTCTTCCTCCTGGCAAATGCCTCTAAATGACATTACTTGAATGGATTGCGAACGGACTTTATAATAATGCTGTACATAGCATGTCTCTGCAGTGTGTAGGACTATGAAGTCGTCAGGCGTCGTCCGTCCATTGGTCCTCTCTTTCTCATGTGGGAAAATGTCAAAAGGTAATGTGAGCAGAATCCGGTTGACATTCCTAACATCAATGAACGCGCTTTGGGAAATGAGCACGGGTGCATTCCGACCTCATTTCTCAACTCTTGATTGATTTCTCTGTTAACTGCCACGTCCACTTGTTTCATTTCTCCGAGAGAATTCCTAAGCTGCTTAATTTCTTCGTTTCCTTCACTTTCCAAATTACACATGACCGTGTCCAGCTCCACATGAAACGACCGATGCTCTTACTTTATATAAATACATATTGTACTATTCGTATCATATATTGTACGCTTTTATAGCCAAGTTTTCCCTCATTTAGAATTTTGGTCGGTTTGGGTTGGGCTTGCCTTAACGTTTTCCGTCGCTTGTCCAGTTAATTCGTTTGACTATGGTCAGTTGTACTCTATCAAAAATTACTTACCTCGTAGTCGTCGTCATCGCTACATGAGAATTTTTAAATAACTCGTACAAACAAAACATGACTTTGCTTTTAGCATCCACAAAATAAGGTGCGCAGTTTTTTCGGTCGACTGAATTTGAAAAATGGCCCCGATTGGTTTTGCTGTTCGGATTCCAAGTTCATTAATAAAGGAGACGAACATGTAGTTTAAAATAATACTTTCCTCAAGATTTCAACAACGTCTAAACCTTTAACACTTTGCGTTTTTGCGAAAACTGCGTAGTATATTTTCAAATAGGCTATCATCATCGTCGCCATCATTGTGAAGATGCAAATAAATGGCAGAAAATGATCTTTTTTGCCGCGCCGTATTACTTTTAATGGGAAAATATTTTACATACATTTTTGTAACCCCGCGTTGTTCCACAACGGATATTATCAATAAGACCTACGACCTCTTAGCATTCGCCTTCCCCCGCAGAGTATTTCCACGTTGTATGCAAATAGCCAATTACAATTTGCATTGCAGATGTCACTCACAAAATGTGAGGAAGACCGAGTTTTTGTCTTTGTCGTGTCCTCACCCTTTCTCTTGTCTTTACCTTGGAAAATCCCAGCAGAGTGAATATGAAAAGGTGTATATCACCGTGACTTTCTCTTATGCAAAAAGAAAACATCAGCTCTACTCGACTTTGTTGACTTTTCCTATTTGGTCTGTATTTTGACACAATCTTTGTGTTGCATGCTTTCCCACATCGTCAAAAACTGTAAGATAAACATTTTTGGTCATTCAACCACACGAGGAGACGCACACGTTTTCTGAAAAATACTTATTTTGCACGCATTTCTGGATAGTTAGTTATGCACTGAAAACATTTCCAGGTTTTTTTTTCATAAAATTATAAAGAAGAAGCGAATGTGAATTTTTTGTTCCAAAGAGCAGTTGCGAACAGGACTTGCTCTTATTTTCTGCTTGAGAAGGGGAAAAACGCAAGGTCCCTGTCCTTTTTTGAAAAAAAGTGTGCGTACAAGTTGAGAGACTAGACGAAGGAGAGTGACATATGGAAATGTCGCTATGAACCATTTGGGGAAGAAAGAGACCAAAGTCCTTGTGAGCAAAGAAGCATAACGCAATAAATTAGTTGGTGCAAAAAGCGATAATCCTTAACAAGGCTGTGCAGAATTACTAGCACCATTTTCAAGATAAGCTTCTAAGCTTCTCTTTAGTGCCTACTGACTCGCTCTTTCCCTAGTGCAAATTGGCTTGAGGTTCACTTCAATCGTGTTTTTGTCAGAGAGACCGACTGCGTGCACCTCCTTCAAAAAAAGCCAAATGATGGTCGTGCACACACAATACAATTATACAAAGCGGATAGAGAACTTAAGATTCTGCTTCGTCCCGCCTTAGAATTTTTTTTCATTCTCATTTCTTTTGCTAAGAAATTATTGACGCTAATTGCCACAGGAATTTCATTTAGTTCTCATGCTCACAGAAGCAGAATGAAGAAAATGATCTCGGACTACCGAGAATTACAGAATTTGTAATGCATTCTATTATGCTTTGTCCTAATATACGCTGTGTTAAAAATCATAAAACTTTGACGGAATTACAAAACATAGGAACGATGACGTTGACATGATGACGTTGTAAGGAAGACAGAGGAAGTGGAGGATAATGTACAAGTGCTTTGTGAAGGGGAAAGCTAGTAAGATGTAACTTGGTGAGTCGGTAGTATATTTACATTGTTGGGAGACGAGAATGAATAAGAAGACTGTGTGTTGATGGTTGAAGTGAAACACACCGTTGGACTTTGTTCGGACAGACGATGAGAAAGAAAGCTATACATACGTAATGTAATGTGTAATGTAGCACGGCTCGGCTGTTTTTGTGCTCTTGGCTCCGGAAGAGAAAGCACAAGTTGAGAAAGGGCGAAAGACGAGAATGGCTATGACTAAGGCTAGGTAACGCCGTACGCGCTCCTCTTGTTGCTTTCTCTTTTGGTTCACAACAAACTCTTCGTCCAAGTGGTCCTCTCGTCTCTCTCTCTCTTTCTCTCTCTCTCTCTAAACTAAACCCTGTTGTGCTTTCTCGTATTCTGTATCGAGTCACTGAGGTGGCTTGTACCAAGATGAAATCGATGGTTGTTTAGAGTAAACCAAACACGCGAGTTGGCTTATCATAACCTCATCAAACTTCTGCCATGGTGAAATCGATGAAGTAGCAGAAAACGGCACTCCGTCGACCACACCAAAACCAAACTCTGTTCCCTTCCTTACTCACTTTTCCCATGCACTCTTCGTCGTCTTCGCGTTGTTGACAAAAGGTTTGTGCTGTTCCCTTCTCTACTTCTTTATACTATTACTTACCTGGTTACTTCTAATGCTTACTTTCTACCTTTTGTACATTTGGCCGCACACACACATACTCACTCATCCACTCACTCACTTTCTCTCTCTCTCTCCAGCTCTCTTCATGATACCTTTATGTCCCGGAACCAATTCTTCTTCTCTTTCTTCTTCCTAGGATCAAAAAGACGAGGAAAACTCAAATACTACATAATATACTAAAGTTCCTATATACCAGTTACTTGTATACGTTTCATATAACACTCATTCAGTCAGTTCACTTCTTTTACTTGTTCCGTGGTTATGGTACACCACATTTTCACTCACTTCGTTTTCGTCTCTCTCATCATTCGTGCCAATGTTCATCCGTCGAGCACAAAAGCACACAGGCAACCAACCACAAGCTTACAGAAGAAACAAAGTTTCCGAGTTTTTAGGCCGACGAACCATCATCGGACACTGCCATTCTTGTCTGCCTCCACTACGAACGAAAGGTATACGGAGATAAAGAAGAGTTTTCAGCACTTCCTTTTGTTGTGCGGTTTCGGCTTCGCCTTCTTCTTTCTTTTTTTGCGGCAATAGAATTGGGCATCTCCCTGGGACACTTTAGACTCTAGGGAAACTCGGAGCTGCTGAAGGCAAAGGGTGCACATCCTCACTTCCACAAACTTGCTCTCCATACTTACCTCGCGGAGGAACAGACACAATAACTCCACTTTAACAAAATCCTACAATTCAACATTTTGGGCGTGTATACCTCGAACCTTTAGAAAAAAAACAAGTTTTTGGTCAGTGAGGTCGTCGTCGCGGCTCGGCGACGAAAAGGTCTAGAGAGTGACGTCCTGGAATTCCTGCTTTTTGCAAAAAATGTATAAAAGAGCAATGGACACTTGAACGGCGAAACATCCTCCCATTCTTCCTCCTTCAGAACGTGTGTATTACATGCTGGAAGATGCATTCCATTCAACTGGGATATAGTCTGCGCTATAAAAGTGTAGCATGAATGTTAACCCTTATACTTTCACCATATAATACATAAAAGCTTGGTGAAAACGAGAGTGGTTTTCCCTATATGATCTTTCACGATATGCGGTGTGGTTGTGCGGTATATTGTACACATATCCCTCTTTTCTTTAAGTATTATAGGAACGTATGAGTTCTTTCTGCGTGAGAGTCGTTACAATAACACTTCATCCCTCAAATGCCATTAGGCTCCCATTTGGACGGGCAATTGAGGAGGAGATGTGCACCTTGAAATAGGTCATTAGTGTTCACTCCCTGACTTTATGGTGGCCTCCACAACCAACGTTCACGTATGTTCTAGTTTACAATGAAATTGACATGAACGTCTCTATAAGTGTCATGATGTTTGGTTCCACCATTGAACTTCATTTTCTTTCCTCATATCATGTTGTTCTCCTATTTGTTTCTTTCATGAAACTGACCCAAAATGACATTGTTCCTTGGTGGTCAGTGGTCACCAATGGTCACTATTAAGGTTTTCCTGTTCAAAAAATAATCCGTAAAACGATGCTTGTACGCGATCTTTGTACTGCAAAGCCAAATTTTCTTGCACTACGCGAGTTTTCAGCAGAACGGAATTCAAAGAATGCTTGAAGATTGAAAAATTTGTAGTCAAACGAGAAAGGAGTAAAAATATAGAGTGAGTACTTATAGTCTGACACCTTGGTACAAAAAGTCACACCTGTCGTTGGAAAAGGAGACGCATCTGCTCTGATTTGGAGACAAACGAACTGTTCCATAGTTGCTGGTCGGACAGTGCAGTTTTGCAAATTGGGCTTTTTTGTGAAGACGACACAACTGTGCCTGCTCTCGTCGACATGATGACGAGCCTTCGGTTTTTTTGATAAGGATTTCTGTTCTTTGCAGCTTGAGCTTTAAAGCACCCACAATCATTACAATAGGAAGAGTTGAGATGTGTGTTATATTATCTTGTAGAGCGGGATTGTGTCGTCGTGTCGTCGTGGTTATGCTCGGCTGACTTTGTTGTTACGTGTAGTGCTGTCGATTGAATAACTACCATATATACTATATTGTTGTATGTACAATGGAAGGAAAGGGAAAGGAAATAGTGGATTCCGAGATTCAGGTTCATCAGCATTGCAAATAATGCTATTTTGTTTGCGGGCAACATTCTGCCATCTTCCTCACCATTGCAACAAAAGTGACTTTCACATTTACGAGCGAGTCAAAGATTCTCCTCGGGAGATTAGATATTAATGCAATTATGGAACTTGGCAATGTGTAACGTGATAGTAATATGCAAAGTCCTTACACGCTCGTCATTGTACTTTATACTCTGAATTTACCAAGTCGTACTCTTCGTATGCTGACGTACTAAAGAATAGACATGCATCATGTTATGGCAATTAATTATACACTGTAATATGCACTATAAAAAATGGCAGGTACAGTGTCAATCAGGTTGAATTCTACTACTAGGTCACCACTTTTAGAAATTGAAGTGTAAAAGGTCAAGTCACTATTGTCATCACTCATTCGATAACTTCAATAGCTTCAAAAGTTGTAATTTTTTTTATGGGAGTTCGTCAGATTTTTTGAATAAAGTGATTTTTATCGTGGAATGTATAATCTAAAAATTGAGAGGCAAGACAGAAGAAAGAAGAAACACGTGTACTATAACTTAGGTTATGCGTGAAAATGGATGTAATATCTACTGTGGGATTTTATTTTGAGTCTGGAATTCGGAGATGTTGGAAAACAGGGCACGTAAGGATGCAGTCCCGTCCCTTCTGTTATCCATGTGCCATTTTTTTGGATGCCTTTTTGCGGCAGCCGCCTGCGGTCCGCCACTTAGGTAATAGGAAAAGGTAAAGCTTTTATAGGACATGTGCCCTAGGAATAAAGGAAGAGGAGAAATAGAGAGTCGCGGCTGCTGGTGCGAAAAGTCATGTCAACTCTAAGAAAGAATAGACACGACCAAATGACGCTAGCAAAGAATATTATGATTTATGACGACGACGACCCGTGTCTTTACGTCTTCCTTTTCCATGTCTCTACATTCCCTTTAACTGTTTGCTTTGACAAAGTCGGTCTGATTTTCCCTCTTCAATGCACAAAGTATTCTTCCTACATTTTTCTTCAACAGGACAACGTCTGTTTTAGTATTTCACGTGCACTACTGTGTTTGCGTGATGTTTCTCTGGTTCTGCTTCTCACCTTTCGTATAGGAAAAGTGTGCGACTTTGTTTTCGTGTTGATACTGGAACTTTATATAGCCGATGAAAATCCGAGACAATGACATGCAAAGTGGAGACGGAAGAGCAACATTGAAAACAATTTGAAATTGTCCAGTCACCGTGACGAGTCCACACACATATACACATATTGGACTTGTATGGAAAGATGTCAAAGTGGTTCGGTATTCTCTGAGAGGAATATGTGTCCTGTCAGTTTCTAGGTTTAGTCTCGACGATAAGTCAATGGCACCCTTGAGACCCATTTATGAATTGGACCCTCCGGCATTCATTGTCCGCGTGTGCCACCAAACCAACCCTCGCTTTTCTCTTTCATTCTCAGTGTGTCTCTCAAGCAACGACTCAAAAATGTCCACACGAAGCAGAAGGATTTGCTCCTTTCCTTTCCTCTCCCACATGCTTTTTCCTACCTTCTTTCTCAGTTCATTGGTCTAATAGTAAAAACTATCTTTACCTTCACCTAGAAGGAAATCAATTCTTCCTTCTTTCAATTGCAAAACGTGTAGAAACGTACTTTGTACTACAAACAATGATCTAACAAACTGTTCAGTCTAACAGTGAATCCAACAGTTTTTGCAATTTTTTAGCGACCCAAATAATAAAAATGGCACGTCCATGGATTTTGGTACAGTGTGTATTGCTTGCGGTGAAAAGTAGTCTGACAGCAAACATACATTGGGAAGTGAAACATGCATGGATGGGCGTCCAGTATAGAAATTGTCGCCAAGGGTCCCCTCAGAGTTGGGGTGAAGAAATGGGGTTTGGTAGTCTGCCCACGTGAATGTCTCGAGGATGAATATCAGTGGTAATCCCAGGGACGCTTGGCGAGTATTCTACACAACGATGAGAGTTGCTCACTCCTTGCACTTCTACTTGCTCAGCGACTGGAGAAAGTGCGGCACAGAGGAGTGATGAGATTTCAAACTTTTTCAACTCGGAAGCTCTTTATTGCACATTATAAGGTGACTCCAAATCCTTTACATTTCAAATCGGCCCATCTTCACACACACATGGAGACACAACTGCTCAGACCTGATCTGCTCTTGCTCTCGCCACCGTGTCGTCTTTTCTCTTTCTTTTTTTTCTTCATGTCCACATTCCACACACAAGCAAGGAGACCAACCATATATAGTTTCATTTCCCAAAAAACCCAACTCACCACTTTGCGAGGTTTCTCTTCCGTCCGTCCTTGGAGTAGTAGACGCACGTAGAAGTCAAAAGCTTGGAGAAAGTCCTTTGGTAAATCCGTTCAGCCCATTTGAACACCTTCACATGAGTCCAAAAAAGACAGTTGGAAAAAGCGTAAAGTGTGCGGAGGGAAAAGCCGACGGATAATCTGCATGAAAGCGTCACACATTGTCAAAGCATCTACCGGGTAGCACCGTTTTTTGCCTTTTACTCATCCCGCCCCTAAATAGCTTTCAGAGTTACCCATTTCTTAGCATTTTCGGAGCGTCTCTAGAATTCATTATGTTCTTTTTGTCTCCACACATATGCTTTCTCCATGCTCAATCTAACGAAAGCAACGAAAAACTATCGTTGCCCAAAAAATCTTCACTTTGAATACTATTCCTCCATGCAAATCAAATGGCACAGACTTTTTTGTCCCTGGGTAAATCACATGTATTCCACGACACATTTTGTTTGTAGAATTCTGAATCTAGAATTGAGATAAATTACGTCAGATTTTCTACTATTATTATTATAATAGTATATATCGCAGTTTGTATAAAACATTGCAAGTAACTGTATGTAACTGCTCCTCTAGCATACAGAGCAGAATAAAAGTCTTGGAAATCTAAACATGCCGTCGGCATGACGAAAGTGGAGTTGCAAGGTACAGGTAGAAAAAATCTTAATTTGTTTCACGAGGAAACGAAGAGGACGCATGTGGCTTGTACACTAACTGAAGTAGTAGTACACAAGAGTGAGTTAGGTACAGGAAGAACTCAGCTTTCGTCCGTTCTTTAACTAGGAGAGGGAAAACCGGGAAAACCCGGGTATAACCCTCACAAACCAAGTGGGGAAAGGCACACGGTGGAGTTGTGTGAGACGACCTCGTCTCTTTCCCTCCACTACACTCTTCTTCGCTCACTTCACCTCTTTTAGTTGCAAACAACCTGCGGTGGAGATCACTTTGCTTCACCCAAGCTCTCGGGTTGCACACCCCTCATTACCAAATTCAGTGACCAGTGTCAAGTCCTACTTCGTATCACTCAACAATCATTGTCATTTCCCCACCAAATCATCTTCCTTCAATATCATCAGGGAAAATAAAATTCTATACAGCAAATGTAATATTGTGCTACGGTCTTTTTTCTTACAAGGCTCATTGTGCCCCAGGAACCCGAAGTTTTGGAATGTTTTGAAAATTCTTCAAATAACTACAACCTGAATGCACTTCAGGTTTCTTCATAAGCCAGTAAATACTGAAGAGTGCTTGTGTTCGTTTTGTTCGGCTTTTAAAAACTTGTATCAAATTGAGCTGTTTTTTGACAATTTATATTTCTGGGAGAGACTGTAAGTGGACAGTCTGTGTATTGACACAAACGGAAAAGTGCTCATTGATGAAAGAGCAATCAGAGACTTGTGTTCTAGTACTCATTGTGAGAAACACAATTAGCGACCATGCTTTTGAAGTTGGTTCTGCAGCTGGAAAGACAACATGAGCTTTTACAGTCATCGCATTGAATCATAAAGATCAAACTGTGGGGGAAAGTGAGGTCGACAAGACCAAGAGAAATTAGGTGTGCCTCGAGATAATAGACGATTGAATTGGAACAAGTCGTTCGTTCCGTATACTTTTTTCTCGTTAGTTGGACATTGCTCTGCTGTGTGGTTTCCCAATCTTCCTATCTCCTGTTTGTCTTTCTTGTCCAAAAATTCATGTTTACTATTGACAAAAGTCAAGAACCGGGGAAACCTCGTGAGAAACCATAATCTCAAAAATTGTATTATTATAACGTTTCCTTCTTCAATTTTTTTCTTCTGTGTGTTGGGTGCGTGACCAATTCTATGTTATAATATATATAATGTACTATGCAATAACACAACGTTTAGAATTGCGATTGGGTTCCATATCTTCATCTTTGTACAGTTTTTTGGCTTTAAACAAAAACACAGTAGTGAATTAACCACAAAAACGGAGTTTTATTTTCCTTTCGCATGTGCCAATGTAAAAACGGAGTAAGCCAAAATTACAAGAGTGAAGAAGAAAAAAAAGGAGAAAGAAAGAAATTGTAAAGTGCATTGCAAAACTCGAAGTGTTGTCACGTCATGCCTTGTCACCCCATGGAATTGGACAGAACTTTAGCATGAAAAGAAATAGTAGTGGTGACCCAGAAGAGCACGAGAATTGGTGTCCTCTCCTCCTGCCACATTAGATTTTAGGTGACAGTGAGTTGTTGAGCCATTCGACGCAAGAGACCAAAGAACGTGAGGTGTTTTCCTTTTCCCACTTTCTCCTTTGGTCTTTGGGAATCTCACGATAAATTCTACAATTCCTATCCAACACGTGTGTTGTGAATTTTCTTCCTCCATTTTCCCCCATTTGTTGTTAAACAGCGTATCCGTTTTTCCTCCTCGTGTCTCCACATCCCCGTTTCCGGATAGCAAGTTCCTTCTTCTCCGGATTTCGTTGCCTTGAGAAGATATCGTTATTTCGTACACGGTTTTTCAATGAATATTAATAACGCATTGACACACAGGTGTTCTTGATTGCTAAACACGAGGCAACGTAAAACCAATGAGCGTTTGATCTGTTGGGGTGTTTTGTGACGGATAATTTGCCTGTGAATGTTCCACCCTACGACTACATCACGTGAGGTCGTGAGCCCATTACACATTACCCAACACGGAGCTGATGGACAGATTAATTATGGATGACTGATGAATCAGCTCAGGAGACGGAATTGAGTTGTAGCTCACGATGGATTGGGCTCGATTACTAAATTCATCCGTGTTTCTTAGCGACCATCTCGTCCCGGAAACACCAGTGTCCCTCCATGTGTTCTCGGTGCGAATTAGCCAATGCTAAAAGTCCCCCGTCTCGTGCACAGAACTTGACCTTTTGTCCAATCTTCGGATTCTTGTCTATATTAGTTACCTCGTACACTCTGAGACAGACTGATCGAATGTCTAATAATCTTGAACTAAAATAACCAGTTTTGAATTGGTCATTGTCAATACACCCAATACATTACACAGTACATTACATGATTAAGTTATAGTTGAGACAACTGTATAAACATGCACAATTGTTTTACTTCTGCTACTGATTGGGGGTAATTTTTTATACTCATCATTGTGTTGTTGTGAAGATATGATGATTGTGGAAAAGTGTGCGGAGTTCGGTGAGAGACCAAGTGAACCGGCGAGTGAGCTGAGATGAGAGGAGCAGAGCCGTGAAAGAATGGGCTCCCGTCAAACACTTTCTCATCCAGTGCCAGTCTACGTGGTGATGACGATGCTCCTCTTGTCCATCGGAGACTTGCTCATCTCTCCAACTATGGGAAGTGAGTTCCCGGAACGGGAATGTTGCGACTCACAAGATCCCATTCCCGCACCGCCACCCAGACACACTCCACGTGGAGAAGGGGATGGTGGACTCGCTTTCCCTGAGTATGTTGCATCTACACCGTCTGCCACTACGCAAGTTCCAGGTATACTAAAAACAAACTCATTTAAACCGGATTATATAAAACCTCATTTATATGACCTCAGTATGAAATTTTGTGTGCAACTATATTGCTGGACTAGATCACACAAGGCCTCGAATAAAGGATATTGCACGACTCAAATGCAAATATTAATACGTACTACTTCAAAATTTGATCAATGCATTAGGAATATTTTATTTTGAAGAAAGTGGGCCAGTAAAGAAAGTCTGAAACGTGAACAATGTCTC
Source organism: Harlomillsia oculata (assembly GCA_019776145.1). NCBI lineage: Eukaryota > Metazoa > Arthropoda > Collembola > Entomobryomorpha > Oncopoduridae > Harlomillsia > Harlomillsia oculata. The sequence continues at coordinate 30,124 of JABASF010000293.1, read as the reverse complement.
AGTTCGGAGGCACAACATGAGACGAAATGGGCACGTTGGTATTGAAATGTGCAAGAGTCGGTCACCGTCGCTGCCGGTGCAGTCTCAACTCTCAAGAGAACGCACTTTTTTCTATTCTGTTGCACGTTGTATATAGTTGTAGGTTGTATTGTATTATAAGCAGTGCATAATATCATAGTAGTGTGATGAATTTACAAATATGTCAATATCCTTGTACGTTCCTTTCATGCAAAAAACTCTTTTCCCTCTCAATACTGGCATGACTATTAGAGCCGTTGTCACACAAGCTGAAGTTGAAGACAACATGGCAAGAAACATAAGGCGAGCTGGCCGGTTGCGATTGACAAAGAGAAAGTAGTCGGGAGAAAGTATAAAAGGAAAAGACGTGGTGGTTGTTGCTTACCACTTGGTCGTCCTGTTATTTCATTCTTAGCTGGAATGGGGAGGAAACAGTATTTTATTTTCTATAGGAGAGTTGTTATGAGTGAAATGTACATACAGTGCAAAAATCGACATGGAGAGAGAGAAAAAACGAATATAAAAAACCCAAGGAGGGCTATCGATTAATAAATCCTAATTTTGAGTAAACAAGGCCAGGAGAAGCTTGAAAAAAAATTTATGATGTTTGTAGTAGATAGAGGAGAGCATTAATTTGAGCTGGTACAACGTACAACTAACAGCTGGTCCCAGGAAAAGACTGTGACATTAAGTTGAGCATGGCTCTGAAGTGTAAAATAAGGATTTTTGGCGGTCGTTAGTTTGTTATCCTGTAAGATAGTATTTGTTTGATGGTTGGGTGCACGTCTTTGAGTTAATTCCAGTGTGGTTTGGACTTGAGGCCAAGGTGGCACAAAAGTGAAAGAGTGTTGATGGTGAAATCAATTAAATTGGGGTAGACGCGAGGAAAAACCCACATGTGTATGTGTGTATTCTGTTTGGCTTTGTGATTGAGGTTGTGGCCGTGGCGGCGGCGGCGGCGGCCGTCGTTGCTGGTTAGCTCCTCGTCTATAGTAACGTAGAAAATTGTCTAGGAAAGTCTTTTTGCTTGTATACATAATGGTGGAAACTCCCTGTTCCTCTTTTATTTTTTAAGGGAGAAATAAAGCGCAAAGCTCAGTCTTTGAGTGAGAAAGGGACTAACAAAACATTTTGTACGGGAGTTAAAGTGTATTTCCTACTAGATAAATGGGTCCGTGTGGTTGGGCCTGGAACCCTACGAGAAAAGTTTTTAGGCCCAGTCAGGGACCTGGCACGTATGTAGGCTAATGTCGTTTCAACCCAAAATCCACACGTTTTCCCTCTCACTCACTCTTTCCCATTTTCCCAACTTTCACTTGAACACTGAAACTGAAACCCTTAGTATATTATAAGGAACATTGTTCGTCCAACTGCAACTTATACAACAAACTCCGGCTTGTCCGTGTGCCTCTGTGTATATGTATTACATGGATGCCCATCGGCGAATTGTTTGTTTCAAGGCGGTTTTGCTTGTGTTCTCTGCCCTCACTAACAAAACAGCCAAATTAAGGAAAAGGAATGAAGAGTGTGAACTTGGTCCTATTCTTCGCTCTTGCTCGCGTGTTCTATTTGTTCATTACCTTTTTGGATTACACATCTTCACGTTCAAATGATTATCGTTCTTCCCTCTTTCTCTTTTACGACTTCACGACGACTTCAATAAAACTCATCGTTTCCTCCTCAAACCTCTATTAATCCCAATGTATTTGAGTCGAGTCAAGTCAAGTCATCGTCCGATCACCACATTACATCCACCATTTCACATAAATAAGGCCAAATAATTCTCGCACTTTCTCTTTCTTTCACTTCCCACTTTCTTACTGCAATGGGCGTTGTTTCTTTCACCTTGTATAATATCATCATCATAAAACCTCCATGGGAAATCGTACCTTACCTACTTTCCACTTCTTCTGTCATATCAACAATTTTTGTGTCCATTTGGAGTCAGACTAAAAAAACAAAAAAACTGGACAAATTCATTGTCGTGTTTTTGAAATGGGACCAAAATATTTTTAACGGCGTAAAAATATTAAGCGTAACGTTGGACAACACCATAAAAAATGACAAATTATACTATTGCAACCTTCAGGGAAGCAAGGAACTGAAGTATTGAAATGTTGTTTTGGTACTCCAAAAAAAGCAAAGTAGAGCATCGTAATGGCAAAGAAAGAAAGATTAGTCCCTTGGTAAAATCGAAAAGTATAACACAAAATATACACTACTTTGTGGTTGTGTAAAGAGTACCCAGTACGGCACAGCTTTGCATTGCACACAGCATGGAAAGGGAGTAGTCTCAGTCAGTAGCCCAGAAAGAAAGCCAGAAACGGATTTGCACCACGAAAAAGCCAAACTGCTCAAATAGTAATTTTTGAAGCATCGAAGCCATCATCATCAATCATTGAAATTGGTTGATATTTTGAGGTCTGAGCTCCTCTCTTTTACAACCCGCTCATTCGTATTATGCTCTCTGACCAAAAAAGGACGGGGAGCGGAGACCAGCCCAAAGAGCAATTTCTGTATCTTCCCACGAATCCACCTTCTCCCTGTTTTCCATATACACCTGCACCGCTTCGGAGCATTTTAGGATTCCTCCCATTATGGCCATGCTACAGCCCATTTCCTTTTCAAAAGTCAAAACAATACAATCTATATTATGACTTATTATTTATATTGCCATTCTTCATTATATCATTCGAATCTATAGGAAATATGGAGTCGCGGAAAAAATATTGTCCAGCGTCGCAAATTCATTTATGCTATTCATTTTAACTTCAACTTGAATTACAACCCTATGTTCAGGTAGAGAATATAAATAGGGAACCGTCGCGTCGCGTCGTACCTCCAAGTTTCCATGAGCTGTGAAACAGTAGATCATAATAATTAAGACTGATTGGGCTAATTCGGTCTCTTTGATTCACAGTGAGTGTGATTGGCAGTTTGGTGTAGAGCCCTTTCATGTGCTTTACGTTTGCCCATAACAGTGGCTATTTCCTATAATACGCATGCTACAGAACTATAAAATCGCCCACACAGTGTAATGTTATCTCAAAGGTTCCTTGACGAGGTAATAGACTTAATAGTAGTCGATAGTCGGTTGGAACACATATTGGAAAACGTGTGTTGCAATTGTGCAATGCTCTAGCTTCAGAGTCAATTTTGCGTTTTTGAATGGTTTTGCTAGTCAAAGTCCTGTGGAGACATCCGTAGCAACTAAAGTTACAAATATTGCTTTCTAGTCAAGTCGTCCTGTAGAATGGGATAACGCCCGGGTTTTTCGTTCCTGTAGACTAGCTTGATCCAGATCCATTGGAGTCCGAGCGAAACGTGTAAATTATTTTACTCATTGCCTTTTGTGTACAAGGAAGAATTGAGGCTCACGTTTGTGGATTGCTTATTACATAGATTGACTGAGTTGAAACACGCAAGACAGATTTTGAGTCGTCACCACTGCCCTTGTCCACATTCCATTGTCCATTCCCATGAATTTTTTTTGAATATGGGGCGTGTGGATGACTGATGATTCCTGTGGACAAGTGAAAGAGCTGGAAGTAAGGGAACTTGTACGCACTCTTTGTTGTCCAGCCTAAAATTAACTGTTGTCGTTATGAATGCAATACAGTTATACACAGCTTGCCTTTCTATTTTCTTCGGTTGGGAACGAAACGAGGCTAAAATTGATGTCTACATTTTGCTTAAGTTAATACAATAAAGTAGGTGAGCGACGAACCCTGGCCGGGGAGCTGGTAGAAAATTAATCTTTTTCGTCCAGCTTAAGTTATTTTACAGGTTTGCAATATAGAACCTAACGGTGTTTTTCGTATACGCGGACGACAGACAGACAGACTACTGGAAACTTGTTTAGACTTCCAGCTGAAGTGCATACAAGAATTATCTTGTGTTTATTTGTTAATGAGTCGTTGTCGACTGCGACCAAACACTCCAAAAGTTCCTTTTGAACATAACGTTTGTTGTTTTGTGAGGAGGCATTCAGTCCGTCCAACTCTAATGGACATTCTTCATCACGGAAAGGTTAAACTTTTAAAAGGCAATCCGTTTTGAGGAGCACCCAAACCGTCTGTCACTTGTCCGTGTTTTTGTCCCGCTCACAAACTCCAGTGCACACGACCATTTAGCTTCTCATTAAATCATTATTATGCTACGTCCAGAGCACTTACTACAGTGTACAGTCCGTGTACTTGTAGTAGCAGTACTATAATAGTATAGTAAATGTCTAACCGTTACCTTTTCTTTCACTATTTTATTTCCAACTTATTGAAGACGTTTGTTAAAACATAAAAGCCGTACGAGAAAAATTGAAAGTAAAAAAACTGCAATTGAAGCAACCGACAAAAATTTACATTTTTTTCTCCATGCATTTCAAAGCGGTTTATTGACCAACTTTTTAAATTTTGTATTCCAGTTTAGTATATTGCACAAGTACATCTTTTTAAAAAACCCGAGAACTGCCTCCTTGTCGAACCGGGACTCCTTGTTCCTTCCAGCCATCAGCTGTGGAGTTGGCCATTTCAGAAAAAAAGTGGTTTTTGTGGGTTCTGCGGTGTGCACTGAAAAAAAGAAAAGGAAAACGCGGGAGGTTGCCTTTTATTCCTATGTCTTGATGTAATATTCAGCAGGGTGACATACGATGACAATCTAAACTCAAGTTTTTTATGTATTGCATCCCATTTCCTTCTTTTTCGTTGTCGTCTTCGTCGTCGCCGTGCTCTCGTAGTTTTCAGTCGTCTCGTTTGCAATGTCTCTTTCTCATGGTAGAATTGGACGAACAAACGTAAGATCTATGCACGTGTGTTGGTTGGCGGTGTTCAGGTCTGCTTTCCTTCCATTGTATCCATTCCGCCAAGTCCGCGCTTCTCCTGTAATACCCAAAAAGGAGCATGACATATCTTTAAAAATGAATATAGCTGCAAGAATCTATAGATTTTTGCAATGCATACCCGAATCTGCAAACGGTATTACCTAAAGTGCCACGACACAGTGAATTTGAATTGTAATAAGAGCTACATTTCATTTAAAGGGCAAAGTGCAGTTACCTGACGGGTGCACTTGACACTTGAGATTAGAGAACGAAGCCGAAGCAAGAAAAATTCCACAACTTTTTAAATAACACAATACTTGGATATCAGTTAAATAATAGAATTGTTAATTATGATTTGAATGCCTTTTAAGTTGCTGAGTATGGGAATGGAAATGGGGAAAGATGGAGAAAAGAGGTAAAGTGAAAAATAAGAGTAGGAAAGAGTTTCAAATGAATGGTGTCGTAAAGAACTGGTGTGGGCTGAGCGCGTTTGAGTGGAGTCGGAATTTTCACATTGTCACTTGGCGTATTGGTATCTCCTTTTCCTATACTAGGAGATAAATGATTTCCCAAGAGAGTCGATGGGACGAAGAGATGAACCAATCTTTACTTTCTGTCAGCTGCCAAGTGTCACCTTCAGTTAGTGCTCATATTGACACACAGCTGTGAGCTTGAGTGTTTCAACAACTCCATGTATTTTGATCTCCCTACTCCCTTGTCACTGAAACTATAGTCTCAGTCAGTTTCCTTCTTTCTTTCTTCTGTTATCCCGAACATCTCTTGAGCCACACTTCGCCCTGGTCATGACCACCTTGCGCCCAAAAAAAAACTTTTCATTTCTTCTGTCAACCTGCATCATGTCACGTCCTTCGCACTATCCTCTAATGCAATTCAAAATGTGTGTGGATCTGGATATCCAATAGCCTTTTGGTGTAACATAGTAGCCACCTAATGTCTGAGTGCATTGTAATCTGATCTCAGGTCTCACCATCACCACACATATCCACAAACTTTACACACAAATCATACGTATTGTAGTATTTTTGACCTTTCTTTGACATTCAGCAACAATAATACATTCTCGTCAGAACCCTGTGTAGCATGTTTTCCAAAATATTTCATTGTGCTTAACCAGAAGGACTCTTCAGTTTTCTTTTCAAGAGTTACACAGAGTCAGTGTTGGTATTCTCCTGTCATTCATTCATCTGTATTGTCGTTCCGGTAATGACTACTGGATTCAAAAAGATGTCATTGTCTCAATTTGACAACCTGACATGTAAGTTGACTTCAATTCACAACACAACCTAAAAGTAGAATGATACATAAAAATGACGGTGGCGGGCTGGTGGGTGTTGAGTAGTATGTATTGTTGACAGGTCTTGGATTTCATTTCAGTTACAAGCCTTGACTGCGAATTGCGAAACAACTTTCGTTTGCTGTAGAGTGGGCGGCATTAGAGACTTGTCTTTACATTACGCATTATGAATGGACAGATGAAAATGGCAATATCCATTATATTACTGGTAGTGAACGGTTTGTTCAGTGAGCATTGCTAATGTGGCCAAGAGCCAAAGGTTTCATGTATCATATCAAACGCCATGTTTATGTGGTACAATTTCAGTGGCTTTATTTGTAACTCCGTCTCCCTCTTGAGGACATAAGTATTGCAGTGTATACAGGTGAAAGCATGTCTTGCTTGGAATTATACAATGGTGCAAGGACAGGGATTTGAGACGTTCTCTGAGAATGAACTGCGGAATGAAATGCTCTAGGGCAGCAAACAAAAGAAAAGGATGTGAAGAGAAAAGTAGCATGTACATTGTACAGCGGTTGGTGTCTGAAGAGTGCGGACGCATTCTGGACGAAATCGATTGATCTCATCTGCAAGTGCTTTTTTGGTCCTCTTCACCTTGTCGGTGCGTTGAGAAACCACGTGAACAAGAGGTACATGCACAATACATACGGAGACAGGAAGGGAAAATAGATAGGTAGTGCAAAGTCAGGAATTGAGAGAGAAAGGATAGAGCATGCATGTGCAATCTCACCAAGACAAAAAAAGTAATATTTGTAAGTGTGCCGACGGATTAGAGAGAAACGACGTGTGTTCGTCCATCCACCACCACTGACGTCGTCGACATGCCTGTTTCATGTTGGAACATCATCTCCTCCTCTTCCATCCACTTCATGCTCATTGTTTTCCCTTTAGTTTCTCCCATCAGTCCACATGCATGCAAGGAATCAATGAAATTTGGCTTTTCTACTTTCTGTGAGAGCTGAGTGAGCTACTTTCCCTCGGACTGCTTTTGCCCACACATCATATGTATTCAGAAAGAGAAAGGCAAAGAATCTCAATTTTCCTTCATGTTTCCTCCGTTCCATCTCCCGCTTGCACGTGCTGTTATTTGGCTCAGCATCATTACCGCACTTCCAAGACTTGCCAGTCATCATTACTCCTGTCACTTACTCACACCACATTCCCGATTTTGTACCCATTATTATATTCGGACTCAGACTCCAGTTGTAACTTACATCTAAAAGCGCAATCTTAAAATAATATCCTCTTCCATCCTCCACAGTCTATTGCACACTTTCCTATGATTACTATACTCCCTTTTTCTCCTTCACAATGTGTATACGTACATGTATGAGCAACTGGCAGTAGGGCAAGGGTAGGAATAACGTTCAAAATTGGTCAAGTGCGGCCAAGATTGTCAATTGCATATTTATAAAAAGGTAAGTGGAAAAAGGTCTTGAATATCATGTCGTGAATAGAGTGGATTTCTAGGGTTGAATGTACAAAAGGAGAGATTGTATGACTGGAAGAGGACACGGGAAAAATGGTCAACATGGAAAATGTGAATCTCAAACGTGCGTTGGATCTTGTCAAGTCTGACAGGCAGGCGGTAATGCACGCCTTCCTAGGCAAATTATGAGAGTTCACAACACACATACATAGACGTCGACAAAAAAAGTTGTAGACACTTGGGAACTAATTACATCCCGGTTGACTCCTGGGGTTACGCTTCATAATTACATACGTACACAATCACTTGACTTCCTTGGCAGTTGCCATGTGCTTCCTTCATTTTCTCCATGTGGTAGCAATGCTCCTGTCACTTTGTGACTCTTCCCGTTCATTTTGCACCGTACCCACCAAAACAACAACCACTGGGGAATTCCGTAACTATCTTGGAGAAAATATTAGTCGAAAAGACTTGGTTCATCATCATCTGGTCTCTTGATAATCAACAAGCTCCTAGCAACATTCCGTAATCTCATACTATAGCCAGCCTTCCCACTTTCCCACTACAAAACTGGAAGCATCCGAGTAGTAATAAAAAACAACTTCCGTCCGCTTGTACATGCACACATATACTTTCATATTCGAATGTTGTTGTATGTTTATTATATGTACAAAACTTTTAAAAAAATGCGACAGAGAAAATTGAACAAGGAAGATTCCACAGAATTAACGAGATTCGTGCTGAATTTCATTTATGCTCAGGATTTCCAATTAAATTTTTTTGAGAGCACTATAGCGTATTAAGTAGCCAATTTAAATTTTACCCTGTACAAGTGTACTGGAATCCATCAAGCTTGTAAAATTGAAAATATAAGTGCCAACAATTTGGTGTTGAAAACTTAGAGCTAAATACTATTACTATTAAGGACCGTTTGAAGTGTCCATCTCTTCACTCGCCGGTCCAGGAGAGACGACGATGAATGCACAGGAGTGGTGAATTTCTCATTTCAACCAAACAAATTGTGCCCCAAAGCGCGTCTCGACAAGTCCTTGAGTTCCTCTTTCGTCAGTTTGACACATTTCACTAACTAACAGCTCCTTGAAAAGTTTAGTATCTCGCTCGCTCTCTCTCTTTATCCAATAGTTTCATTTCTTCTCAATTATCAAAGTAGAAATTTCATCTTGAAAAATAATTTGAAAAAATACATAACTACTTCTAGTTACATACTAGCATCCTTCCTTCCTTCCTTCCTTCCTCAATTCTTGACCAAGTTCTCCATTCATTTCATTTAGTAGTACAACTCGTTTCAACTTATTCTACTTTCCAAGGATTCATCCCACTCATCCACACTCAACAAAAGGCCCAAACGCGAAATATGAAAACTTTTCTCGGGACATTAATTCTGTCAATTTCTCTTCAACCGAAATCAACTGCAAATTTAAAGTGTTTCCTACCAACTTCTAAAATGCACTTTTAATATCCTACAGAACTCCTTACATCCAAAAATAACACATCATTTCAAAATTTTGCAACACGCTCTCCTTATTGGTACTCATGTCTGTCCCTGCTGTCATTTCCAGATTATGAAAAGTGCATAATTACAAAAAATAGACTACAGTTTAATTAAAATAATTTTTTTTTCATAAAAAAAATTGCAAGCGATTCATGCACATTACGACACACAAGTGTGCTACAAGTTCAGTACATTTCTATTCCGTAGCTTTTGTAGAGAGAGCAGATCTGTGCACGTTGCAAAATACACGGGGAAAGAGAAAGCAAGACTCACTCCGTTACAAACCCTTTGCTCCTTTGCTATACACTACACTTTGCTACACTTTAGGAAAGTTTTAGCACATTCCCCATTGTAACAAGTTGACTATAGGGAGATAGGGACAGTGAATTGTCTAAAGTAACGTGGACTATAGTTATTTGAGTAAAGGAGAATGTTGTGAGTTATGTAATGTGTGGACTTTGCACTTCTCTCGCCAGATTGCTGTACTCAGCGACCTCATTGTCTCTCTCAACTCTCGTCTGTACTTTCCTCCTCATTTTTCCCTACGATGATACGGTGAAACACACTTCATTCCAAAACACCTTCAAGTAATGCTTACACTACTGACTCCACTGTGCACTTTTGTCCGTGTCTCTTTTCTGTGGACTAAATTCCCAAGGATTTTTATGAGCTTTGACTCCACTCACACTTTCGGAAAACAATAACTTTTCATTGCTCTCGTCACCTTCCGATTTTGAACACGCAGGATGACTATCTTTTCATGCTTTCTCTTCCTGACACTGATTTTTCTTTGTACGGGAAGAAGATCAAAGCATTTGGACGGTATTTGTGTGAACACTACTTTTTAAAATATTTAGAACTGGTTTTTCATTTTATTTAGTTATGTGTTCATGAGGCTAAAAGTGATAATGGCGTGTAAAGGGAAAGAGGAGAAAGGAATTGTGAAATTCCAAATGTAAGCAAGGAGAGTATTATGTGTATTAAATATAGGGACAGTGGAGAGTAACATTGACAAAAAGCTCTAATTTGCACCAACGGTCACACATGCAGATGCAGAATGAGAGAGGCAGCTGTAATTGGCTCGAATTTTGGGCGTGCAGTGAAAGCACAGGGGACTGGACGCATTATTATATCCATGTGCTCTTGCCCTCGCAGAGGATAATTAGCATCATTCTTGTCCTAAGAATTAGTCAAAATGTGCAGTGCTACGTGTCAAATGAAGGAAGGGAGCGAGAGAGTGAAAATGAGCTTATGTTTGTTGGTGGGTGAATGTGTGTTTGTGTTCCAGCACCCACCCGCTCTTTTCATTGTGTTGGAGAACAATGAGCAACTTTCCACTCTGTGCACATATGGAGAAAGACAAACGAAGGAAAAGAACACAAATACATGTTCGTTGACTAGCGTCTACTCTTTTGCTTCCTCGTTCCGAAGGGCGTCTTTCCCACGCTGCTCTACCAGCTCCCTGTGATGAAATCAACTAAATCGTTCGTCGTGTTAGGGGAATCGGACGGTTTTACCAGAGGCTTTTTATGGCTTTTGAATGTCAGCTTGGATTTACAAATAGGCACCTCCGAGGAATTCTTCCTGTACCAACTTCCATTCCTTTCCCCACTTTTTATTTCCCTATAGGAATACTAAAGTCGGATGTGTCTGTGTGTCCTCTCTATATACAACATTGTGTCTTATCGTACCAATAATTACTTTTGATTCTGTTTGCTTGAGGTTAGAGGTCAAAAAAGTTTCAATGAAACGGGATCCTGCGTTCTTGTTAACGTTAAGATATGTACGCATTGTTTTGCTATTTTATTATATTGAATACTATTTACAATACGTTATCATCACCTTTCCGTATTTTGTGACCATTATGAGATAGTCGAGAGCAGATGGTCGCAAGGTCTTTTGTCTTTCCCGACATTTGTGTATTTTTCATTGGATTGCGTCACTTGCCCCACCTGCTTTCCCGACTAGTTTATTTGCTTTTACTTAAGCTTTGGATATTCGACACGTTCGCAAGTCCTTTGAGATGAACGCTATCATCACGAGACGAAGACAGTTTGCTTTTCACAGATGCCATTATTGATATTTCCTCTGATGGATGACTACTGTCGGCAGACGATTTGTAACATTCTGTTTATTAGACGGATAAGGGAAAGCTAGAACAAAAAAATCTTTAGCTTTCCTTGCATTTTCTCTTGGAATTTGTGTAGATATGCTCTTTCAACTTTACTTCCTTTGAAGTATACTATTTCCTATACTGGAACTGATACCTGCCACTAACTTGCATCCTTGCATTTTAGTTTGCAAAATTGTAAAGCAAAGGTAAGAAAGAGGAATTTTTGCAAAGTGTCATGGAATGTGGTAGGAATTACTAGAATTCTGTGCTCAAAGTAAACAAAATGTGTTCTTGGCAGGACGACGACTACCTACAATCTACAATATATGAAATGAAGGAAACTGTTATACACAATTTTTGGCATGCAAATGTGCATGTGAAGGTGGGGCTAAGCTAAGTCCTGGATGTGAAATATGCCTATGTATATCATATATATGGTTACGTTTTGCTCAGGCTATTAAAGTAGAAAAAACATAAGAGAAAGGGTGCGAGAGACCATAATCCCATATTATGATGTGGTTGCGCATATCTGCATCATTATAATCATGATGGATTTCATGAGTAAGACTTGTCCGTCAATAGGCTCTCCCTTTTGGTCGACTGAGCACGATTTGACTCGCCCAATTTCACCATTTTTACTCATGACTTACGTCTGACTCGAGTCACGTTATCGCTCAACTGTTCTGCTTTTCCTTTTCTCTCCCACTGTAGTAAATAGACTCTCTTTTGCTATTTCCTTGAGCTCATGTATGCGTTTCTCTCACTTTTTGCGGCATTACTACTGTCATGTGTGTGTGAGTGTGTAATGTGTGTGTGGAGTCTCGTGGTATTAAAGTATAAGAGTAGTCCTTAAGGTTTTTTGGAGTAGCAATTGTGTCAGCACGACTTGACTCGAATAGTCCAGTAGTACTCACTTGTTTTGTCGTGCTCCTTCCGTTTTTTTCCATTTAAGTTTTATACTTGATCGTTTTCCAGTAGACCACGATAGGAACATATGGAGAAAAAAGATATATTTCCTCCTTTTTTATGTATGGAGTTTTAACAGCTCCTGGAGCACTCGTAACCTGCAAGAATTGAAGTTATAATAAATTTGTCCAGGTTTCTCCTCCACATATTTTTAGACTTTTGATACACCAACCACTCAAAACTTAAGTACAGTGTTACTTGCCCGTTTTCCAGATATATACTAAGTTTACCTTGTCTTTTTTTGAAGACGGGATACTCAAATACTTACTTACCATTAAAGAAAAGTGTGTTGTGGGCCGATGCTCAGCAGCTCAGCTCGCGTCTTGAACCTTTTTTCCATTTCTCGTACCGTTTTCCAGCTTTTCGTGAAATTTTTATTTTGTCTGTTTTATTCCATAAATAATATGTGAACGAAAAGGAGCACTGGACTACTTTTCCCTTAAGAAGGTGAATTTTGCACAAGCTCACATTAAACCATACAGGCATAAAGACATAAGGTCTAATGGGAATTGAGGCATGAGCGCACAAGGCCGAGTAACAGGAAGCATTATTTTTTTTCCATATTATGGGCTAGCTCTGACGTTGCAATTCACTTAACTCTTTTCTGGAAGGAAGCATAGTATAATGTGCATAAAAGTGGAAATGCATAGTGAATCCTTATTACGTAAGTAATCTGGAGAGATTCATCTCATCAGATGGAAAGGAGAGTCCAACTCGGAGCTGACCACGAGAACCAAATATACACAAGTACTAGTAAGCAAGTAGTGCGACTATGAGAAATGAAGTGAGACGTAATGTTCTGTTCGTTTGTGTGCATTTGTCTTCCAAGGAGAGATAAATGTATTTGTGGGGCGGGCTAAGTGCCTATATTACAGCAGAAGGGAGAAATCAAGGGAGTCAATGTGTTCGTAAAAATCCTTCGGTTTGCTATAAAACTATAAAACTAATATCTGCACACTCAACCGAAAAAGAGAGTAACCCTCGAGCCAACTTATCTTTAAGACTTTTTTGGCTTCGTTTCCATGCTACGACTCGTCCACAGCTTTTGTTTTGCGTGGTTTGCCCATTTTTTTTGGAAAGTATTAGTATTAGTATACATTGTGGTTGGTATCTATTCCTTTAGTTTTCTTATGTCTTCTTCTATAGTTACTAGAAATACATTGTATATTTTGATAAGACGAACAGAAAACACCGGTTGGTTTCACGTTCCCTTCCCTTCTTTCAAATGTTATACGATGCCATGCGATGTGCTAGCCAATGAACTACATTTTTCCTTTGCTTTACTTACTCTCTGAATCTTTGGACGTGACTTCATTGTTACACTTGCTGTATTTTGCGGGAGCCAAAAACTCCACCCATTTCCCAAACGGAGCTGGCAATTGACTGAGAAGAGACTTGCGTGTTCTTCATGAAGGGTTTAAGGGACGAGAAAAAGTGTAAGGTATATAGGTAATAATAAAAGGGAACGGAACTGACAAGTTGGTGACTCTGGAATTTTTGTTGATAGTATGGAAAAAGGTTGAGGTTCCCATCTGAAAATGGATTTTGCTCATCTTGATAGCAGTTGATGGAAGTTGAAGTATGTAGCAGTGTCGGTGTGTGGCATACTCGACCTCTGCCTAATATTCTGGCCAATCCTATTTCATTTCATGTATAATTAAAGTAATCCCCGACTAGAAGAAATGTCTTTTTCACGTGGTTTGACATCAAAAGAAAGCCGCCACAACTCTCTTTGCATACTGAACCAGAGGAACAGCTTGCCAGCTCTCGTTCACACTGACTGCCAACTTATCAGCATAGATTGTGTATGGCATGACTCGTCGTGGTGACTTTCTCTCTTTTAGTATTAAGGTGTGCCAGTTGCAATGACTTAGGCTCGTGAGAGACTCTTCTTTTTGGCTCTTCTCCTCTCGTACCTTATCCAGACTTCACACAGTCACAGCCACGTCGACTCATGCATACAAATGAACGTGCCGTCCTTCAAAAGCCGAGTAAGTCATCCAAGACGCTTTTCGCTTTTCTTTCTCCTTCTTCCCTTCTTCACTTTTTAACTCGTAGACATGACTTTTCTTACAAATATTTTTCTTATATTTTCAAGTCGTCGCAGCGGATTCAAAAATTTAGAAGCCTTAGCTTCCCTCTAAATAAAGTCGTTTAAAAAATGCAGTCGTCTTTTTTGTTATTCCCAATTGAACGAATGCAAGAGACCAGCAAAATGGAACAGCTTTCCTAGCTTTCATGCTCATTCCTTCGTTACAAAATCCTGAACTGTAGTAAACTATTATAATCTGTCAAAAAGTATTACTTACTACGTTGGAATTCGATAGTTGACCACAAAAGAAATTCTTATTGCTCCTGTATAGTGTACACTTACAATGACTATAATTACACCATGGTGAATGTCCAAAGTTGGAAAGGACAAGGACAAAGACATAATTCCAATTTCCAAGAACCATCATTAGAGGAAATGATACCCAAGAACTTCTTTACGACTTGGCACTTGGTGCCTTCTGGGATTGCCGCATGTTGGTTGTGTGACACGAAATAATAATCTCGAAATAATTCATAAGTTGTGGGCAAAAGGTGTGAGTGTCGTGTTTTGTTGTCCACGAGGAAATTGGAGAAAGGCACATGTGTCACGACTCCTTCTGAGGTGCTTCATTTGTCCTATTTACTGTCCATGTGGGTGGTTAGACATGTTTCTTTCCCTATACATTTCCCTTATAAGCTTTCACTTCAACTTATAACTAGTAATACAACATCACGTTTTTGCACATTCTTTTTTCGCTTCAATGAAAAAGCAATAAAAAGCTCAGTTTTTCTTTCAAGGCTGAAGCACTTTTCAGGTGTGTCTATAGAAATACCATAGTATAAGAAAATTTGACAGGACACAAAGAACGGGACAGGCCAACACACAAAAACTGTTGACACAGGTGGAGAGGCCTCAACTCTCAACAGCATTATAAATATAAAGCGAAGACATGAGCTCTTAGCACTTTTTTCTTCTCTGTCATTGACATTGGGCTGGATAAAGACATTTTTCTCTTTCCTTCTATTATAGTAAAATTTGATGCATTATACAATTGTCGATTTGTCTCTTTTGACAAAAATTTCCAAAACTGTATAGTAGAATATTACATGCATTTTAATTAACACTTCAACTCGGGTTAAAAATTACATTCATTCGAAACCAGATTCATATAAGCTCTCTCTTCAAATTTCAAATCCTGCTCCTATTCTTAAGGAATGTATAGGTTAGGTTCCTAAACTGTGTGCACGGTAGTGGAATTCGTATAACTACTAACGCATTGACATGTGTTCAAATGTACTCTCGTGCATGTCACGTTGTCATCTCTATAAAATATTTAAGGATAATGAGATATTGATTCAGAGACGTGTGCAATTCACCTGCAGTTTATTCATTTTTTTCAATAGTGAGGGTAATACAGTTAATATGCTCCAGACGGGATAATAGTATTTGCATGCTGGTGACTATATAATATAGTCAGAATGAATGTGTGCATTGCCAAGAAAACGTTATTAAGAATAAGAAATGGTTGCATAGCGTCTTCAAATGTTGAAGCGTAGGAATGGAAGCGGAAGAGGGAATATGTCCTAGTAGAAATCCAGGTGAAAGTTACTCCACACTGATGCTTTGCATAGGAGAGCGTGTAGTATGCAGGTTATACACAGACACATTCTTTTTGGGAACATTGAAAGCTCCATGGGTTGTCCGGAATGAAGGAAAGGGCACAAATGGACGTGAGAGAGTCCAGACGGGGCTTCTTTTCCCATTGTCCCTAACATCTATATATTTTCGTATACATGTTTTTCGTATACGTTACCATATTACAAGGACTAACTAGTGGTAGCGAGACGCAATATGCATAAATGGGCGGTCACTGTCCGCGTTCCCGTGTGCTATGAAGGAAAGAAGTTTAGAGAAAGAGAGTAATAGGACGACGGCGATCGATAAGTCTTGTTACGATTATATGTACAACCTGTACGGAGGGCAAAGAGAAAGTACCGTAGTTTACTACATAAAGAGGAAATATAATGCTCTCTACATATATAATGCGTGCAGTACTTGAAGAGATTTCTTTGGAGGAATTTATTAAAGGTCAAAATTATATCTATCCACGTGTCCTGTAAGTATTTTTATTTTTAAAATAGCTGAAGACAAACGGGACACAATGGTCAGCTCCTACCGTAGCTCTTAATATTACTGGCACAATGATTTTTTGACTTGCTCAACAATTTAACAAAAGAG
Source organism: Harlomillsia oculata (assembly GCA_019776145.1). Lineage (NCBI taxonomy): Eukaryota > Metazoa > Arthropoda > Collembola > Entomobryomorpha > Oncopoduridae > Harlomillsia > Harlomillsia oculata. The sequence goes on along the minus strand of JABASF010000293.1, from coordinate 13,684 downwards.
TCATTTTCAGGATTTTTTGTCAGAGAAGGCGTTCACTTACCCACTTTGTAGTTTAAGTTGTGGTTTTGGAGCCTATAAAGCATTTCGTGTACAAAAAAATGGTAACCGAAAAGTCACGGTTTTCTCCTTCTCATTCCTTTCATCAAGGAAACTATTGGTCAATTCCGCATTGTACGAGAGAGAGAGAGAGAGAGAGAGAAAGAGAGAGAGTAATGAAAGGGTTTCTTTATGAAGAAAGTGGCACAAAATATTGTGTTGACACGCCTCCAGGCCGCATAAAACTTGCAAACAATAGCTTTCCAGAGTTTGACACAGTTGCCACTTATAAACTAATACTTTATTTCTGCCTTGCTTTGTGCAAGTGCTACAAAAGCAAAATCTCAAAATTGGTTTACCATACAACAGTAACTTTTCTTGAAGAAATCATTAACAAACATTACTGACAATTTTACTTTTCCCAAAAATGTTTTTCCCGAGAATTGAGACCTTAGATACATATAAAGTACTTATAGTAAAAAGTGGAGCAGAAAATGCCAAATATTTTTTGCATGCTTTTCATCCAAATTCCTGTATAAGTAAATAAGTATGAGACAACCAACATGCTACGAATTGTCGTCTTTGGGTCCTTTCACCGACTTTCTTCTTGGAAAATGTCCAGTTGTCCTGATCCCATTTTGATGTTCTGATTGGGAGGAAGCGGCAGGTGAGCCGAACTCCATTGAAGAGAATATCCAAACGACCCAAATTATTTCCACACAATGGTTATTAAAGACGAGACAATGACACGGCTCCGCGGGCGGTGTGCAATTAGACATCATAGTGAGCACAGTAGGTCCAAAAAGCACAGCATAATTAACCCGAAACTGTACCCGTCTTTTCACGTAGAATCCCAATCATATAACTTAGAACCTTTCGTCCCATTCTTTTCCTTGGAATTCTGTTCCTACTCTTCCTATAACGTATAATAAAAATATAATACACTTGTATCCCATCTCCCATCTTAATGGCAAGGGCGAGGTGAGAAAAAAGAAAGTGTACCATGCGACATTCCATTCTCGCCTTATAAAGACAGTTTTTTGTGCAGTTTAGTATATGGGAACAGTAGTGTAGAATAAAATGCCATTATGACCCATTGCCGCTGAAATGTATAGGTTGCCTACGAAATAAGGAACGACTTACTACATAGCAAGAGTAGTAGTGTATTAAGAAATCAGTTCTATCGTGGACTGCTGCTGGTTCAACAACATCCAACCACTATATAAGAAACCACACAGACTGTGTGAATCGGAGAACAATGTCATTTATTTTTCCTTGACTATTTTCTCCACTTTCCCTTTTTCTCAGTCAGTTGAACGTCGTCTTTGGTTCCACCACCACACGGGAACGACGATGTAACTATAAAGTATATATAGAAAGAACTTTGGCTTTTGGCTGTATTCCTTGCCTATAGCGTTCCTTAATTCTTTTTTCTTAGTCTACTATACATGTAGTAAAGAATTATACCCAACGCTCAGGCTCTCCACCCAAGAAACTGCTCAGCAGTGGCCATGAAATACGTGTAACTTACCTGATCACTTATAGTGTGAGACTGAGAAACCTCTTTTTCTCATTTTTACTCTTACCCTGCCTTTTTTCCCTTTGCCAAAGGAAAGGGAAAGAGAGTTTTTTTCTTTTCTAGGCCAATTATCTCGTACGCGTATATATGTCGAAAGACTCTGTCACACAGTCCTTGATTACAATTAATTCTTTCTGTAGCATAGAAATCTCCTGAGTCGCTGTCCACGTCCTGCCTCTTCCATGCTATAGTAACTTTTAATGCTTACACTGGGTATGTGGAGGCCATGCTATACTTTTTTTCAGAAGTGTAACGGGAATGTTTGAAAATCAAAACGTTTAAGGATTGTAAAGGATACACAAAATGACTTTTGAATGTAGCGTTATACAGATACAAGAATGACATGAAATTGACTTTGTACGGTTGAAAGATGGAGATGAAGAGATCAGTGGTTTTGAAAAGGCGGTTGTGAAAGGGGAAGGGAAGTGAAGGTTGCAGTCAAAGGCATTAGTTGGGTGTAGTAATGATAATGGGAGGAAAGAGATGAGAGTGGATTGGAAGCATGGAAGCATTGTGTAAGAGTGAAAGTGGATGATGAATAAAAGTGGCATGAAGTCTGGTGCCCCAATGAATACCGATGAGTGAAAAGCGGAGACAACAAATAAACGCCATTGTGTCATCCACATTGGCCGAAGGGGAAGGAGAAAAAGAGACGTGTGGGTTCGGGCCGTCAAGTGACAGGAGCTATAGGTGTCCTAATCATGTCAGTTCTCATAATCGTCAAGCTTCTCATGTCTCGTCGTCTATATTCGTCACACAAACTGGGAGGAGGGAAAGTGTAGCGTCCCATTCTTGGCCATTCTCGTTTTCATTCTTCTTCTTGAGAAAAAGCAAGAAAACTCTTGAGTTCTGCAAGACTTTTTTTGTGGGCATTGAAAGACGCGAACCACAGTTGGGAACCACAAGGTCCATTAGAAATGCAGGGAGCATCCTGCCACGTAAAAGAACTGCCACTTCCGCCTTTCCCCAAGACATTGTTCCTGCCGCAGAAGAAAAGCCAGATAAATTTCCTTCTCGGTTATTTCCTCATTCACTTCCATTAGACCCCTTTCTCCCTTGACTTCTAATCATTCTCTACCGTCGTAAATTGGTCATATATTATGGACAAGGAGCTGTGACATCCTCTATGAATGTACACGAGACTCACTTTCCGATAGATCTTCACTTCACTCTTCTTTTACTAACACTCCTATACAACATTAACACTTCTTACATATCAAACGTGCGAATCTTCCTCAACCATCTCTCTAATACATATTGTATAGTCCAAAAGTCACATGTAGTCACTCTGTGACACTTTCTCTCTTCGGTCACCTTTGCCTTCACGTTACTCTCCTTTCTCTTCTTTTCTCTCCACCACAAAGGTCTCTTTCATAATGCAAAGCTAACTATTTTTGCTTCTTCTTTCTATCCAACTGAAAATACATTCAATTATTTACTTTTCTTAAGACATTATAAATAGTCCGCCAAATAATTAAAACTGATTCAACCCTTATTGTCTATTCTATGTACAAATTCTCGCTGGAAAGTCTAAGAAAAATCGTACTGCTAATATCAAAACTAATAATCGAACCATGCATCACTGTTCATAAACTGATAAGAAACAAAGAACTCTCGTATAATGTATATCCCTTAGAAATGTGGAGAAGAGAATTGACTTCCTTCCCTTCATCTTTCGTACGAGTTCACTCGGTTGCACTCCTCACGAATGAGGGGGAAAGACAAGTGGAGGACGCGATGTGTCTAACTAAGAAATTCCTTTGTGAAAGGAACCAGGAACCACTGCACTGTCTGAATCGTGAATCCTTTTGAAGGAAACCGCAAAAGGACATTTTGTGCCTTTATTGTTGGCCAAGCTGGTAAAAGGAGTGACACGCACAAGACACGTTCGTAGTTAAAATGTAAGGTCCACACAGTCATGAGACGAAAGTGCAAGGTACACACAACTTATACATTCCCTAGGGTAATAAACTACGTCCAATGATTAAGTGTATAAGAACACGTCCACCGTGCAAAAGGGGAAGAAAGGAAATTGGATTCCATTGTCTTCAAGTTCCTTCTTCGCCCCGTAAAAACACCGTCATATGGCAAACATCTTGTGGAAAATCAAGTCAACACTCAAACTCAAACACCAGCTACAACTTCGACTCTCTTATAAGCATTATATATTACGCACATTTGCATGGAAACAAAACCACATCAACATTCCACTTTTAAAACACCAGGAAAACAACAACGTCAACGCCTTCTATACAAGGTTAATGTAGTCCTTGGTCTTATCCTCTTTGGTCCCCTTACTATGTTCCATTTTACTCAAAAACCGAAAGTATGAAACAACGAACATGGAGTTTTTAGCACATTTTTCTTCTTTAAAGGGTAAACTTTCACAAAAAGAGTGAAACAACTCGCATTTCTATACGGACATGTAAAATGATATAAACCACATCGCCCGTACAGTGTTGTGGTTATATCATGGTTCATTCATATATTTTGGGCTTATAGTGTCGTGCTAACGTCGTATAAAAAGTGTCACTCATTTTGCACTTTGATGGCTCTTGACGCTGTAAACGCAGAGGCAATTATGTTCATGTTCCCGCGAATTTATATGATGAGATTAAAGCAGTAAATGTTTGTGATGTGACATGCTGTTCTTCCTAAAATTCGCCTTCTCTCTCCTTTCCCTGACTTCCTAAACACGAAGCGCGACAAGTTGTGTAATATACAGTTTTAAAGAAAGGAAATGCGTATGAACGCCGTAAGAACGACGGTCCTCGTGTTCATTTTACTACTATATCACATCATACGCATTACAGGTAAAACTGTATAATTTGTGTAGACAGAAAATAGTACAAGTAAGTTTTATGTATAAGAAAAGTTGAAGATTTCATCGTCATCGTCCTCCTCCTTGAAAAATACTACCTAATGAAGAGAAAATGCAGGCAAGACAAACACGCAGTCTTTCCTCTTGTCTCAGCAAAAATGAAGTGTCACAAGTTCTCATAAATTCATGGAGACGAATCTGTCTAGATCCTTAACATGACGTGACTCAACTTAAGGATTTGATATGGTAAAAAAATCAAAAGACGACTCTCTATTTCTCCTTCTTTTCTAAAATGTCTCTTTTATGTGTCTGCTCAGAATTTTTTTTGAATCCTCGTTTGAAAAAATGCCTACGTGACATTGAATGTCCCATTACGGTAAATGTCAAATTTTTACTAGCACTCAAGTTAAAGATTTTTTTGGAAAGGGGGTTGACTAAGGTACACAAAGGAATGAAAAGATTGAGTTTAAGGTTTCTGCTAAAGCTGTTTTAACGGGACATGATGATACGATTGTGTTCAGACTCATTTCTCATAATGAAGTGAGAACAAAGTGACGAGACAACAAGAACTAATGGATATGTCAGAGATTGTTTGGTCACCAGGGATGTCATGTTAGCACGCTGGTCATTTGTAGGTTGTTGTAGTACCACATTCACAAAAAACCACAGAGGACAATAGTAAAGTGACTTTGTGTTGTCGCGATACTTTATATAAAGTGCGAGGGAGTGTGTGCAGCAAGCAAGTTCGTTCAACCACGACCCGTGTCGACTTGATTCTGTGCTTGGAATGATAAATGGACGGCCAAGGAGAGAAAACAGCTAGCACTCATCATTTCCAAAAAATATATAGTAGAAATAGAAACATAGTTACTGGACATATAAGGTACATAAAGCAGAACGACGTTTTAGTTACAACAATAACTTGAAGATTTAAAGATAATCTGGACAAGACTATTACTATGGGAAAAGATTCGTAATCATAAAAGTCATCTTTATCCTCTTTTTGCTCCAAAAAATTATTTGCACTCTCACAATCAAATGTGACCAATGAGGATGGAGGATTTTTAAGTCGTGACGTCTTTGGGTTCAAAGAGCATAAAAGGAAATGAGGTGGAAAGAGAAAACGAGGTTTTTTTAAATGAAACGCAAAGTCCTACTGAACTACATCTAGAGCTCGAGAAAGAAAACTGCAATTTTGTGAGAAAGGGTTAGAAATTGAAGGGTCCTTTTTTTAGGACGGATGAGTAAAGTGGACAAGTCACGTTGGTCCATCTTTTTGTTCTTATATAGTCGTCAATGATGCCCATGTCCAAACACACCTTATAAAACTTTATAACGTTGCCAAAAAACCGGTTCACGTTTACTTCCTGCCACAAGAAAGCTTAAGCTGGACGAAGGAATGACCACTTTCCTCGGCGTGAGTGAAGTGAACGTACATATTATTTGAACAGTTTGGACGTTCATTTTGCTCGAGAGTTTGCTTGTGTCCACTTAAATTTTGTCAACTATAGTAACTTGAGAGAAAGTCAACTTGTTCAAACTCAAAGCCATGCTGTTAAAAGCGGACTATTTTTTTGTGACGGAAATCTTGCAATATAAGTCAAAAATCTTGAAGAAAATGAACAAGAAAAAAGACTGACTGATAGAAAGTAATAAACCAAGAATATATTTTGAAGGTAAGGGTTTTTTGAGTACTCCGTGGCAAAGCTGTAACTAGATTCCAGTTTATTAGCATTACAAGCCATGCATTTAAGTGGTCTTGAGAAGCGGGAGCCGCACGCAAACAAAGGGAATCAGAGGATTTCTCTTTTCCTTCAAGGAAAACTATGTTACACTGAATGGAAGGATGTGTCAGGTTTTCCAGCATTTGTACAGCTTCTTTATTTGCTCCTGCTCCTGCTTCTTCGTGATGCATCGGTAAACAGAGGAAAAAGGGAACTTTGGCCGATTTGAATGAGCACACAACGCCAGCCACGTTTTCTCTTTCTCCCTCTCTCGCAATGTTGTTGACTGTTTAAACGACTCATTTCAAATGAACGTGGAATCGGCTGAGAACAGCAAAATTCCACTTTTCCTTTTATCATCACTACTCCGGAAGGGGAAAAGGAAGATTCCATACCATGCAGAAACATAGACGGGATGATTGCCATGTCACACAAACTGCAATTTACTTCACCCCGCATTCACTTGGACCTTAATTGGCTCAAAAAGCCATGACCATTTACATCGTTTGGTGCAGTAATCACCTCTTCTATTCTCTCAGCCTTCTTCTCCTCGCTTTCAAAAGTGCTTGACTCACAATGGGCCCATATCTGTTCATTAAGTATCCCAACCGAGGAGACTTCAAAGTCACTCAAAGTTGCAATTTTACCTATACCCCTCTGTGTTGTGTGGTGAAAGGTGCCACTACAAGATTTTCAAAACTCATTTCACGATAAAAGCTTTCAATGTTATTCGTCCATTACGGAAAATATTATTCTGAAATATTCATAATGAAAATACACGTTTTGTCTTTTATTCTCTGGAACACGGTTTGTAAGAATCTGATTTGAAGTCTGTGTACGAAGACAAGTACCAAGTGCAAATCTTGATGCATTATAAAGTGAAAAAGATGTTGAATTTGATCTGACAGACGTTTAGGGAAGATGATTGAGGTTTCCTAATTTGTCATTTGATATGATGTCATTCGCGCAAATGATTGACGCCGTCACTTTTTAGTATAAAAAGCTTTCTAGTCATAGTACACAGTGTCGTACAGCAGATTAGTTTATAGTTTAAAAAGTATACAAAAATAAACTGTGTTGTAAATGGTGCACACGTCCCAAGTGTGTGTATGATATGTGTGCCAGAATGATGGAATTTTGCAAAACCTTACAAAGCCTGCTTTAGTAAAGTTTTGTTATTATAGTATTGTAAGAAAGTAGATTTGCCTTCGTGTTTAAAAGACGAACCTAATTTCCTATCTAAGGATGAGATTAAATTCTAGTAGGGGTAACTTAGGATCAAACTAGAGAAAACAACCTTAAGGTAAAATGAACTTAAATTATATGTGAAGTGATGAGGCTAGGTTTATAGAATAACAAATGTTTATTTCAAATAAAAAAGTAAAGAAAGACTCATGAGGTTTTACAACTTGTCCGGGCTGTATATAACCTCCGAACAGGTAAGGTGGTTGACCGGATTAGGAAAAGGTAGGGAACATGAACATTTTGCATAGTATGTTAACTACGCTGTTACCATGATGTGGTAATTATTGCTACATCACAGTATTATGTAGTATAGTAAGAAAGATTGAGGAGTATTTGTTGTTAGTGCTGATGCATGGTTTAGTGTTCAAGCTTTGACCTAGAAAAATCTCCTTGAAGGCAGACTGGGAAGCAGGAGTGTATTTATCAACGACAATCCTCCGCCTACATTGAATCGAGGAAGATTTGCACTTAGGTTTTCTCACTTGGAGTTAGAGACTTGATCGACTCGCCTGGGTCATTTGTTGAGAAGAAGAGATTTGACTTTTCTTCCCGAGGAAAAGTTTCCGACCGCAATACGGCCTATGGGTCATAAGAAGCTGGGTTTCTCTCCTTAAAAGAAAGTAGTTTGAGTACATCCAACACTAGAAGGTGTACAAGAGGCGTGTAGACTCCGTAATCTTTCTCGATCAGAGACGGATCAGAGGATGGAGATCAGTAGTGCCAGTTCCGCAGAGGCCATGCGAAACGCCTTCTCAAACTGATATCTGCACTTTATTGGTGACACACACATACACATCGGATTCTTCACGGTGACTCTTCATACATTAGGCACCGACGAGTTTTCAGGAGATGGACCATGATGGGAACATGAAACCGCTTTTATCTTCCGTTTAAGGAACAACGTGTTCTCTTCCTATTCATCTGCTTCTACTCTCTCTCGCCTTGTCCTCTGTGCATTTCTTACTATCCATCCTCACTTCTTGCTTTCTTTTTAACACTATACCTTTTTATACCGGTGTGACTTTGTAGCAGTATCAGCTCATCCTCAAAGTCACAAAAGGGAAAGCAAAGACACAGGAAATATGTGTTTGCAAAGCTCTATATAATGCATAAGTCCACGTCCACACTCTCCACACGTTTTTTTACATGGTATTGTATTATATATGTAGACCTTGTATAGTTAGTAGAGTATACCAAATACCAAGCATAAGGATTCACTCAGGCTTGAGAAATACGCTGACATTCCGCACGACGTCCTCCATTTCCACAGTCACTTTACCCATTTCACATGCACGCCTGGACTCTGTCGTCATGTCTATGAAATGAATCCAAAGAGACTTTCTTCCCTTTCAACATGTGACTAATGACTTTACTATATTCGAGCTTCTTCCACTTTTTACCCCATTCACTCATATATGACAAGAGAGATTGAAAAGGAAAAGGAAAGAAAAACTTGCTTCTTTCTTTTAAAACAACATTTTCCCTTGACTCTCTTATATAGGATCCTTCCTTTGATTTTTCTCCCAGCGGAACATTCACAAATGACGTCACCGTGATCGGGCAAATTTTCGAAACCAACCCACCCTATAATCACTTTTCCCCCATAAGCTTAATACAGGGAGCGAGGGAGCACCCGGAAAACCCAGACACCTATCCACACTATTTTCTCGACGTCATTTGTGAAAGCTCCCTTGGAGGAAAGGAATTGTCCAACTGTAAAATCACTTCAATCCATAAATGGCCTTTTTTTCGCCGACTTGGTAAGCAGTTTTAAGGAAAGTAAGCACAAACAGTAAATGCTACTTTATGAAAACAACATCTCTCCTTTTGCCAAGGATGCCACCAAAAGGATATCCGCACATTCTGACTAGGTACAAACAGTATCCAAAAAACGTGTGTCCAGTTAAAAAAACAGTGAAGTTTATGGAGTGAAGTGAAGACTATGGAGTTTAGAGTGCAATGTACTATATATAGTAGTAAAAAAACGTTCCTTTGTTTGTTCACCATTTCGTCACATTTGGTAACGGCCAAGTCTAATCAGTAATCAGAATCAGTGTATTTTACGAGTGAACAAAGAGAATGTGCGTAACGTGCGCCTCAACTCCCGAGAGTTTCTCTTTGGGCGGATGAGTAGGGTAAACTTACTCTTTTTTTCTTCACTTTCTCTCTTTTTCTCTGACGACGACGAGAGGCAATGAGGACGAAGTCGATGGTCCAAAAGTGTCTCTACTAACTGAGGGGTGATGGCAAATGATACGCTGGGGACTCTCGTCCTCCTCAGCTCAACATGATGAGCTCAGCTCAGCACTTTACGACGCTTTAGGACTTTCTATCCGTTTTTCCACTCACGATCATTCCCTCACTCCGTTTTCGCACGTTTTTTTCTCCTCTTTTTCTCTCTCACTCTTTCCTCTGATACTCTTTATATTCCTCCTCTTGATTATCCTCAACTCTTCACCGCAAGAAAGTCAAGCTGCGGTGTGTTTCCACGTGATGATGACGACGACGTGGCGTGGCGTGGCCATCCCCACGTTAAAACCATCCTCATCCGCTCTTTTCACAATTTCCTTTCTCTACCCACACAGTTTAACAAACAACCACCAAAAAATCTCTTTTCTTCAAACTTAACTTCGCGCTACTAAAGATGTAGTAAAATACTACAAATCTTATGCGTTCCTCTTAATCTTTCCTCCCGTTTCTTCCAAACATTAACTTACCGCATAATTAAACGAATTGTGATCTCATCATTTAAGGTTTTTGATACACGACGCCGCCCGACACAAAAAGCGAATGAAGAAACCGAATAAATGAAGAGCTCATTCATATGCCACATTAATAAAGAGGAGACAATGATCAAGTTTTGAATAGACCGTAGTTTCACGAAGGGAAAGACGACAAAATGACATGAGACACGAGCTGGTGTTGTGAGCTGAGAAAGACTAGCACAACTGACACACACTTGATCATTAATCATAAGGGCAGAGACGTACTCAATACAGTTCGATAGTATAGTAAACAGTAATATAATACAATGTTTTTAGATGTTTATGTATGGGCTTCCTAACAATTGAGCACGTCTTTCGACTACTGGAAACAAGGTAACGAAACAGTTGAGCTGTGTTACCGTACTCGTGACATGCTACTCTGAAAATATAGTCGTTTGTGACAAAGTCATGTATTGGTAAAAAAAAAGAAGAGAAAGTGACAAAATGGACAAGAATATGGATGTTTCATGTGTTGTCATGTTGAGTAACAAGGGGCGGGCGCTCAAGTCATCAGAAATGATATATGAATGAAATGCGACCTACTGAACAACTCATCGTGTATTACGCATTGTTCCCTCCCTTTCATCATTCATGTACCTTTTACATAAAATTGTGATCTCACTCTTCCAACTCGCAAACCATAATGTGTATTGTGGATGAAACGCGTGAAAGTCCGTGTTTTATATTATATATCAGTTGTGGTTTACATGGATGAATTTATGGGTGATTAATTCTTAATTGGTTGTACTTTCTTTGTTGATTGACAGGAGTTCAAACTAAGACTGCCAATGCACTTATGCACTGCATTAGAGCTAGAGATTTGTGCATGGACAACCAAGCCTGTAGTCCAATTTTGGAGATAGTGCCTCGGGTCTGCGGTCCAGAAAAAGGTAAGTCTACTGGGATTCTATGAAACATTTCCTTGTGAGAAATTACATTTTGAACGTTAAAACTGCACTTTTTGGTTTCATGTCTACGAAATATTAGGTTAGAAAGGACATACTTTGAGCAAAATATTTTGAAGAACGCGACGACATGAAAACTTTAGATTGAATATGAGTTAAACGACTCCGTTGACAATGTAATTACTAATTACTGTACAAATCCTGAGCGATATTCCGCTAATAGTAAACACGGAGCAAGAAACATTAGTAAATGTGCACAATGATAAGAATGCCAAAGAACTGATTTTCAAATTACTAAACTTATATCAAAGAAAAACACTTGCGTCGAGAATTATTTTATGTTCTATGTATTAATAATCATACGTCTTTTAAATTCCCGGAACTAAATTATGGGAATAATTGGTTCAATTATTCACGCAAGTACAAGTACGCATTGCAAAAAGGTAGCGTTTGAACAGCTTTTCGGTTTTTGACTTAATTATACACAAAGTAGTAACTCTTCCAAATTAAGTTTGCTTAATTAACATTTAACGAGGAAGTTATTATTGCCGACAGAGTTAATAGAGGAGAGAAAGCAGATATGAGTGTATAGGACGTTTGGTATCAAAAGGTGCGTGGATTTTGTGTGGTTGGGTGCTATGCTGGGTGCTGAGTTGCTGAGTAACAGTGTATGTTACACACAGTGCGGTCTTTGAGTTCTGGTTCTTGAGGCTGTAATCGCTGCACAAGGATCAATGACTGACTTTGCTCAAGGAAAATGTAGAGGAAAGGAATAAAGTGTAAGATGAAGAGAACAAGTGCTATTTTCCACCTGGACTGCTCCTTGAGAGTTGTCGACTTGACCTACATTTGCTCCAGTTGGCTTGAGTAATTTCCCGTGTGTGGAGTCTCCATGGACGTACAAATTTATGCATGAGAGAACTCTCTTTTCTTAAGCACAGGAGAACTGGGATCAAGCCGAATCTCTGGATTTAGTTAAACAATAAAGACAGATTTAGTCTGATGGACGGTGTGTGCAACTGCCAAGACTCGTTCTCCTTCATACCAAAATGTTATGTTTTTGCGTCCACAAACACAAAGAGGCCAAACCAAAAACCATAACATTGTTATATTCTGTCATATTATACAATGCTATATAAACTATTTCAAGCCTTCAGTTCTGGTTAAAAGAGAAAGGACAACAAAAGAAAACCAACTATAATAGAATCTCATTTTCCCTCTTCAGTCTGTTAACAGCAACCAGCAACAGATACAATTGTTGTAGTGCACGGAAAACTTAAAAATGCAATTATTAATAAAATGTCTTTGATTTAGTGTGTCACACACACCACACATAGCACACTTTTTTCATTAAGAATCATGAACTCGCGTTTTATCAACAGAAAACACAAATCACAATGGCAAGTGTGTGTCAAATTTGGTTACATACTTGCCTTCTTACTTTGTCCTGTATTCCTGTTTTTTGACAAAATAAGCAAGAACCATCATCATACTGAGTGAGTCAGTTGAGATGCGTAATCTTGGAAGCATATACTTACAACTTATGAGATAAGAAAGGAGATCAGGGCGGTGCATCATCTTCAATGGGAAATCATGTGGAAGTTATCGAGCAGAATAAGTTTATCGTTCCAACCTTCCCTTTCATTTGGCACAGTCACAAAGTCATCATGAGTTGTCTTTGTCAGCAAAAATAGGAAAAGGGGAATCCACGACCCGTATCATTCATTCATCATGACCGTATCTCATCTCTTTTGAAGGGCCATTGTGCTACTTCTTAAGTTATGTGAAACGCTTGTCTCGATGACGTAACCTTAACTTTTCACTGAGACGCTGTGCATTTGTGTCATATTTTGATATTTAGTGTAGAACAGACTCAGAAATCCAAGTTTCTCAACAAGAAAAATCAATGTCGTCAAATTTTCTTCCCGACCGCAAGTTTGTGTCACAAACCTCAAAATGTCTGTACAATTGTATAAATTGTTGTGAGATGTATCACCTTTCCACCTTAGCAAATCACTGTATCTCCAGGTTCGGTAACAATGATTTATTCTAGGTTTGAAAAGCAATAAAGGTAAAAAAATATTGCGCTTCAAAGTACTATTTATAATGTACTGCTGAGATTACAAAGGATCAACTTTCGGAAGCTGTACATCCTACGTAGACGGAAAACTGGTGGTGGCTCAGTGATGGCAAAATACGTCGTATGAAACTGTCTTTCTCTGAAAGAAAACGTGGATTGAACGCTGCTTTTATATATCAGATGAGATGAAAAAATATATTAGAGGAGTGAGTCAAAAAGCACAAGGATTCCGTGTGAACTTTCTCTGGAGAAGATATAAGAGTGATTACCGATGAAGTATGTTGTGCGCTTAATTTCCTGAGCTGGCCCGCATTGAACGAGCGGAAGTTGACTTTAGCCCTGAGCAAATAATAATGATGAACCACCACCGTCGCGTTCTTTGCCTCAGTTCACCCCAACACACACAAGAGATTACGATAATAAAAGCTCACTCCAAAGAAAAGCAGGAGGCAACGACTTAAATCTTCTCCCAAAGACTTTCACTGTTGTTAACCCTTCATTTCACTTTTACCTTTTTCCCGTGTCTTTT
>JABASF010000292.1:0-48504 GCA_019776145.1 Harlomillsia oculata | reverse complement strand
ACATTATTAATATTGACACTTAAATGACGAAGACACAGCTAAAAACAGAAAGAAATGCGATTGCTCAAGAAGAAAAAGAACATAAAAAAATCACTCACTAGCCATTGGCGAAGAATCAATATCATCAAGATCAATGGAATCATGTAAGGTTCGAAAGTGTAGCACAAAACTTGGTACAGTACAAGGGCTATGATGCTCCGAAGCGGGTATTCCCACTCTACACAGCTCCTGTGAATCAAAATGTTCATACATCAATCTTCTTCCGTTTTGGACTAATTTTCATGAACGGAAGCTTCATTTTGATGGAAGGATGAAAAACCGGAAGAACTCTACTAAGAAACTGTTTACAAATGTAAGATTGAACACGTTAACTTACTGAACGTATTGCATCACGTCATAAATACTAATGCCAATTCGCTTGAGTCGATCCAAGTTGTGGAGAAAAACTTCACGTTTGAGCCTTTGGTCCGGAAGGATGAACTTACACTCTGGTGGGTCCATTACTCGAATCCCAGCTCGAATCTTTTGGTTACATACAAAAAAGCATTTTTCTCCGCATTAAAGTTTCGCTCTCAGAAAATCATTTCCAAAAAACTGCATGTGGAAAAGTTATCGAAAAATTTAATTTTGGCACTTTTCCCCTCTGAATGCGAAATGATGAAACAAACGTGCAGCAGCATCATTTTTTTTGCCAAATGTTCGACTGACACGCTTTCAATATCAAAGGAGAATTGTGTGAGATTCAGCAATCTAATCTGTCAGTAACAGAGAACATTTGCAATGAATTTTTCTATTTTTTTGAGTGAGTTAGTGACACGACGATGACATGCGAATATGCAAAAACTTTGCATGCGAGAGCATGTACGTCGTATTTTTACAGGACTGTTCAAAATCTTGACTTATTTCAAAAAATACTGCATCAGAAACCTTTGGCTTTGGCTGAGGCTTTGGCGACGGAGCAAAAGTGTTGGGAAAAAGGAAACCAATAAACATTTTCTTGTTTGCAATGACACGCGAGCCAAAGTCAATTCGAGCGGAAAGAGTCAACAGTCATATTCTTTTAGTGTCTCGTTTTTATGTCATAGGATCTTTGTCGCTTATGCTTTCTCACTCTCAGATACAGGAATTTGAGGGGAAGACCGGCCGGCGCCTAGAGGAAATAGGAAAATAGGGAAAACGACTCAACACTGTACTACTGCACTGAAAGTGGTTTTTTGCACATCTCATGCTGCAATTGTCATTGAGAAATGTATAAAACGGAAATGACTTTTTGAATCCTATTTGAAAGACTTGTTTCAGATTACATGCAAACGGTCATGGGACTAGAGCAGAAGAGACAAGTCACAAAGGCTATGTCAAGGGTTCAATCTCTGTGCATTATAATGTAAAACGTAATGCCAATGGAATTGAGCTTACGGGATTCCACATGAGATCCAATTCAAGGAGGATTTGAGGATTATTCCCTTTGGCTGGACGAATGAGCTTGGGATCTTTGAGCATGTGCCACTTCTTTTCTCCGTTCTTGATCTTCCAAAGTGGAATGTTGAGTTTACCCAAAAACTCTTGTTTGTGGTTTTTATCCTCGTCGTAAACCGTCACTTCGAGTACTGATGTGATGTCTTTCACTGCGAAGGTAAAGATCTTGTTCCACACTGGAGTTAACGTTCGGTATTCCGTTTGCGTCTACCAATAAAAGAATAAACATACCGGGCAAATTCATTTAACGTTATTTTACGGGTTTCACATTTCGGGATTTCTTTTGATGTGTCATCAAGTCATCAGTCATCATTCTCATCATACCCCAGAATTAAATGACCTGGACCTGGAATGAAAAAGCTAAATTCTCACTTGTAATCGAGCGTTGCAAAGCTCCAAAACACAGAAAGGATCCGATTTTCCTCCAATGTCAGCTGCTACCAAACCTTGAGCCTCGTACACTTTTACAGTAAGATGACCCACATCCCGAAGACAATTGAGACTGTTGCGCAACGACTACACAAACAGAAAAGGGACCAACCAACTAATCAATTTAAACTCCATTTAAAGGAAGATCGTGTGACTTATGATGGCGTAGGATTTGTGTCCAGAGGGACAGGTACATATGACGAAAACGGACTGACCATAAAATAATTGTCTACAAGGTGACAGGAAGGTATCACTTACATACTGACTCTTTACATCGTCGCCGTCTTCAGGTGACGGGTTGTAATTGGTCAGATCTGAAATGGACTCAAGTCCAGCCGTGCCAGAAATGGTAAGCAGAAAGGAAATTTCCCCAGGGCCTTCCTGCAGAGGAAATGTCTTTTCATGAGTTGTCTCTTTCTCCAGAAGACCAATGTCGATAGCACATCGTCCAATGTAGTCTTTGCTGAATGCCTCGTCAAAGACTTGAACCTCCAGAATCTGCGGCTGCCCTTCATACAAGTAGAAATCAAACTGTTCGATCCATTTCGGAGACGTTGTACGTGCCAGCGTTCGTGTCTTGTACTTTTGACTTCCCAACCTAAATTTTAATTACTTTTAATCAACCAATTTCCTAATTACCTATCGCCCTTTCACCTCTCATAACCCTTTAATCCATACCTGAATTTTACAAAGGCATCCATCAAAACTCGATCTTCTCCATGATTTATATTCTTCGCTTCTAGCAGCAAAACGGTAAGGACACTGCTCCAGATTTGACTCTTGAGTCTTCGCTGAGTGTCAGCTAATCTTGCTCCTGACTGTCCGTCACCAAACCACTGTTGCATTTTTTTAAATATCAAAAATACAGTCCATTTTGTCCTTTAAAGGACTATTTTCATTGAATGTAATTCCCGACATTGAACGATTTGATTATTGATTAATTACAATTACAATTAACACATTGAAAAGATTAATGCTGAGAAAAACGAAGCAGAAGGAGAGTAATGAGAAGCGAAACGAAACGAAACAATACGCAAAATAATTTTGAAAACCTCACTTTGAGCGATTCCCATTTTTTGGAACGTTGAGCATTTTGTTTTTGTACAAGAAGGGGATTCTCCTTAATGAACTACAAGAATAAAACCAAAACGACTAAAATTGTTACGAAAATAATCAAAATTGCATGCAAAAAACTTCGATTCGGTTAGGAATAACAAAATAAAAATGAATGACAATGAAAATCAAAGGATGAATTGTCTGATTATTGATTCTCTTCTGAAAAATGTGTTTTGACAATTTCTGTCCACCATGTAATTTTTTGTTTCATTTTCCTCCTCAAAATAATAGAAGACGTCAACTATGCCTCGTTATCAAAAAAAACCTGAAAAACACAAACGTCAGAAGAAAAACTCACAATTTCCTTCTCTTCGATGGTCCGAGGCACCAACGTGACAGAGATGAAGATTTCGCCCATTGCCTCAGCAGTGGGCAACCCCGTCTCCGTGAGCGTCAATGTCATATCTGTCGCTTTGTTAGGTGACAATCGACTCACGTTTACTGACGCCATCCCCATGAAGTCATCTTGAAATCCCCAGTCGTAGTCGAAAACCTGTTTCAAAAAAAAGTGTCAAGTGTCACTTGAAGAAATCCTTCGCAAATTACGACAAACGAGAATGCAACTCTTGAAACTGTAACGGTGCAACATTGCAAATTGCAATTTTGCAATTCAACCTGGGGTAATGTAACCCACGTTGAAAACCCATTCATTCTATGCTACCCTTAAAAATGGCAAAAACACGATTACTGACGAAGACGTAGACAAAAAAAACAAACAAGTAACAATGTTTACGTCGAATAAATCCGTAAGAAAAGTAATTATATATGGGTTGAGTATTTTGTTCGTTTGTTTGCTTGTTTCGTGAAAAACGGGAGATCTGGCGCAGACAGAGGAAGGAAATACCCGCTTTTCTTGCCAATAACAAAGTCGGATTTTCGGATGGTACGTGAGGAAAGACATGATGGTTTGTGTAAAAGGTCTAAGGTAACGTCAGACTCAGTGTCAGATCCAGATCATTAGGAAACTCATTATTTTTGTTTGCACAGTGGAAAGAGAAGCAAAAGCAATAGAATTCGCATATAACATTCGCAATTGAGAGTTTTCAAGTTTTCACTACCTTAAAGACGATGGGTTCGTTCATATCGTTGATAGGAAGGACGAAGGATTCATCCCAAGTCGGACTGAGATCTTTGTAGATTGTCTTACTTTTGAAGAGCATTTTGTCTCCTATCTTTACTTTTACGTATGGATCACTAGTACCTGGAACATTTTAAAGGTCACGACATGATCAAATGACAAAACCCGAAGAAATGGAATCGGGTGATAGATGAAAGAGAATTCGTGTTCTTATTGCTCACCACAAGAATCCTTAGCTACAAGGTTCTTCCCACGGAGTAAATGAACATTTAAGGTGTAAAATTGAATCGATGGGTTTTGTGTCATGTTGACCGCAGGAGACGATTCAGCTACTTTCGGTTCGGACTCACGATGTGAAGTTGTGTAAATCGGAGTGGCCGTCAGGGTTTCGTCAAATTCACTGTGTGTTGCGGTCGAGCAGCTCACATTCACTGAAATTGAGGCTGAACCCTCCGCCGCACTTCCGGCACTGTCCACCATCGATGGCACAGAACTCGTTCCTTTAAAAAACACATCATCATGAGTTTACCTTTCACCGTAAAACACGCCCGTGTAAACAAAGTCAACATTCCACTAAAAACACACAAAGTTAATCTTATCGTAAACTGCAAATTTTTAATATATGAACTATTTTTTTGCAAAATCAGAGCACGAATCCAATTCAAAAGTGATGATGCTACTCAAGAGTTTATGATGTAGATTTTTCGGAAAAACAAAAAGAAACAGTATAATGTTTGGAATTTTGGCTGACTGGACATATGGAAAGTGTCGACGGAAGAAAATTTGCAAACTAGTGCGAATTCAGCAGACTCTGCTGTGTTGGCACCTCGTTAGTCGGAGGAAGACTGAGACTCGGTTCGGGTGAGTAAGGTAATCTTAAAGTACAAGCCTGGAGGTTTTTTGGCTTCTCTTTCTCTCTTTCGACATTTCCCTTCTCATTCGTGCTTTCCCTTCGTGTGAAAGTGAAACTGGAGGCTGAAAGTGAATGCAATTTTGGCAAAATGCATTGCAAAACACAGCCACAAGGCTACACCAAAGCCAAAAACCACGAAAAGACTACATGAACTGGCGAGAACACGATCATGGCCACGACAGATCGTGTCCGTGTATGTCTTCCATTCAGTTTCGCTTATCACTCTCTTTCTATGTGCTTTCCCTTTTTGAAGTAAAATGGAACATGAAGTCTTTTTCCGAAGATAGCACAGCGGATATAAGTGCCAGTGCAGTGTGTGCACGACAGTAAGTCGCAACTCTAGGAATTTAACACGTTAACTTCACCGCAGGTTATACGACTCGTTTCGTGAACACACGTACAATACACAAGATGAAAAGGAATAGTACAAGGAAATGTCGGTCGCTTTTATCTCCGTTTGCATGTACTGCCCGCTTTTTTGAAGACACGTAGATTGGCCAACCGACTCCCAAAAAAATCTTTTTTTTCATCCTACATACTTCGTCGTATGTGCAAAAGACAACCTCTATTTATCTTTGTTACGACATGATTCGCAAAAAGTATGGAATGGAGAAGTCGTATCATTATCTTTTCAGAATCTTGGGAGCCTTTCCGCAGGATTACGAACATTGTACACAATTACTGGAACAAAATTGCTACAACGTGCAACAAAAGGGACCAGAACTATTGCGACACAATCGGGCATGGACACTGGGCACACGTCCCGTTCCACTTTTCCGGTGAGGTCAAGTTGTCAAGGCGTGAAATGTCAAGATAAAGAAAATCAAAATGCATTATATTGTATTGGAGCCTACAAAATGTTTGAATTCATTAGTATATCAAATATCATAGAATATACGCTTGATTGGCATTCATAGTGGAAAAAGGGTAAATCATCAAAATTCCGTAAGTTTACAAGTCATGTCTCATTGTAAAAGTTAGTAAAAATGACATTAAATTGGTTGACCAACGCTTTTCTGTCGACAGGAGTAAATTATGACAATCAAGAATAACAATTCGGACAAATCAGCACCTTTCGATGAACCGGAAACTAAGGTGGAACCAGAACCCGAATCTTTAGAATCTGCAGTCGAACCTGACTTGAAGTCCGAACTATGTCAACTAAAAGTTACCGAAAATGAATCGTCAACAGAAGATAAGGAAGACGAAGAAGACAAAGATCCAGTCTACTTGTGCTTTGGTGGTGAATATCTAATGCTACCAGCAGTCTTCAAAGAATTCAATGCTGATGTGACATTGACCGTCATAGGTCCTTTCAAGAAAATCTTTGTGGCCCGGTCAGAAACGTCGAATACGATCGACATGCTCGTTGAACTCGACATTAACGCGAACAACAATTACGAGATACAATGGAATTATTCGTATGATTCTGAAGGTCATCTCCACATTTACTTTGAAGACCAAAATGTCAGTCTTACGTTCGGGTCAGACGGGTCAATCAGAGCTCGTGATGACGCTACTGGCTTAAATCAAGGTACACTCGGAGGGTCAGGAGCTAGTAGAAAACGACGACATGATGAAGAAGGAGATTCTGATTTTTCTGATGATGAAGATGATGAACAGACCAAAAAAATCAGATATTCAGATATTCAGAATAAAATTCTCAGCTAAACCCTATTTTGGAACAATATGCAAATAAATGTATAAAATATATTTCTTAATTAATATAAGATTAATATTAAAGTTGACATTTTGTGATGTCCTTGGAAGCCCGAGTTTAAAGACATTTCAAATAATACCAAAAATTGGGAACTCACCGATTTCGGTGTTTGTTCATTCTTTCGATCCATTTTTCTTGTTGTACTGTACATTTAGTACATTCCTTTTTTTGCACAAAATCCGTAATGTGAATCAAGTGATTTTTCTCGCACTTGTCTTGTCCAAAAAGAATTATGAGCTTGGAAGTTTGCACACACGCGAAATCGGCACGCGCTCCACAGGGAGACAATAAGAAGAAATGGGGAAGAATGAGATTTTTTTCCTTTATTCTTGGAACAATTTCAATGGAAAAAGTCTGACTTTTGAATGCACCGAACGAAATAAACTGTCACATGTGAAATCTCAAAGGGATTAGCACATGCCAAAATGCACTTGTAATGGTTAAAGCTGTATTTCTTAAACTCGTTTTTGGACTGTGTCTAAAGACGCAAGTGGCAAGTAACACAAAATTCCAAGTCACGAATGCGAATGAGAACTTCTCGTAAATTGGGAATGTAGTTATTCAGTCATGGAGTCGAGTATTAAGTCCAGAGAAGGATCTTTGCATAATGAAGGATGAATACAAATTAACCAGCTTATTATCCTAAAGTGCAACGTGATCCCGCTTCCCACACCAGAAGTTGAATGAAACCCTTTTTTTGCCTTTTGAATAATGAAGTGTATTACACGCAGTAGCTTGGTAGCGTCCGTCGTTTGAATGCAGACGTCAGAGTTTTCGGGAAAACAACACAGAAAGTGAACCGGGTATTTTTCGGAGTCTTATGACTTTTACTGAGTGCTCGCTGTTACAACTTACAACTGACAACTGCCAAATCCCCAGTGGAGTGGCGAGAAAACGGCATTCAGTATAAATAGCGTTTTGCTCTTTCTCGTCCTCTTGCGCAGATGCTTTTTTTGTCAGCTTCATCAGCAGGAGATGAAAAAACGAAAAAAAAAGATTTTTGCAATACGAGAATACGACTGTAGGAAACGGACTGTGTAAAAAGTTCAGCGTCGAGGTGGCTGCAGAAATAAATTGCTATACAAAGAATGTTTTCATTAACAGAATAGAATTCCTTGAGAAATGCTATCTTATGAATTCTCCTTCAAAAGACAAGAGTCTCTCCCAGAGAGGAGGAATCTACATTTGGGATTGTCCTGGACCCTGCATAATGCAGAATTTTGTGAAACTGTAACCATGTCGTAAATAAATATTAACCGGGAACTCATTTCTCTGGACAAAGAGACAAGAAACTACTGGAAAACTGGAATCCTTGAACTTCCTATAAATGCTATACAGTATTAAGACCTTTTGCGTCATCGTAGTCTCCTTCCCATGAATAAAAGCTGATTTTCGGAATTACTGCACATTTTCGCGAAATGGCAAAATAGCAACAAGACTGTAAAAACGTACCGTTCTCAGATTTCTCAGGACCCGAATGGATTTTTTAAAATCCATAAATTCACAACCACAACTTTCCACATGGTTTTCTTCATAATTTTTACAAAAGCACAATTTTTTGTTTTCCACTCATCTGCCGAATGAATGAACAATGCAATGCTCTACTGAAATGGGAGATTTGACGGAACGCAGCAAAATGACCTTCGAACACTTACTAATCTGTTTTACCATTCAAACTCGTACCGTGCATTCTCAAGCATGCACGAAAACTTATGAGTGACAAGTTGGGACAAAAACACTTAACACAGTGCAACATGGAAGATGAAAAAGATGCCTCAGGTATCACATCAGAAGAACCTTGAAAGTTTACACAGCAATAGATTGTTTTTGTTAGTACATCAATTTTGGATGCGGTGGGCTCATTGGGTGTTTTTCCTAAGGTTATTTGATTCATTGCTTGTGCACAAGTGTTTTTCACTAAAATGTGCCAATTTTTTGCAAAAGGTTGTTGACAAACGGAAAATTCCCACGGTATGCAAAACAGGCAATTTGCACAGCCCGCACTTGTTGACTTGTTTAGATTAGATTATAGCTCATGAAGAAGCATCTTCATTATGAGTTGTGCAAAATTGGAGAATATTGTGAGTTGTGTGCAGAAATGTTGGGAAAGGTCTTACCAGGATATCCAGCCAAGGTATCGGAAGACTCAACTTGTCTCTTACTTCCACAACACGCCGAGAAAGTTTGGGACGGTAAATCCCTGGCAGTTTTATCTTCTCGTACTCGATCTCGATGTTTACCCAGTCTCGACTGGAAATGACACAAGACACAATTACCATTACAAGTACAACCAAATACAATTCGCGTAAACCAAGCTAAAATTAAAAGTTGGGCGAAAAACCTATTTAGATTTTGGTCTGAATGACTCGAATTAGCCATCTTTTAGAATTTAAAGGAGAAGGAGAGTGAAATTTGCCAAAAACAGGATAACGCTACAACATGGACTGGGAATGTGACTCGCGTCAGTCTCATGTCTCACACCTTAATGTCCTGTACACGGAAAGTACAAGAAATTCAAGACTCGATGAACCAGGAGAAGAATGATCCGAGGTGACAAGACACTTCGTCATCCAATATCTTAAATCACATGCAAAATAATCTTCGCTTCACTTTGCTAAAATGCACTCGTTTTACGTTACAGTAACGAGGACTATGCAAAAAAACGTCTTTATATGCTCTCAGGTGAAAAATGAGTCAAAAAGCGCACTGAACTGAAACTAACATCACTTTATACTACATTTTTGCATTAAATGAAGGTACTTTATCATTTCCATCCGTTTTCGCGAGGTGTTTTCTGTGGCAAATGTTATGAAATTCGTTCGATTTGCCTACGTCAACCTCAAGGTCTGGAGCAGCTGTCGAGCATATGCAAATTCAAAATCCTTTTATTGCGTAGACTCTGAAAATGATTCCATGTGTCTCCTGTGCAAATAATATCGTAATATCCGAACATTTCTATTGCGAAATATTATTACCTTATTTAGAAACCATCAGAGCAATTAGTAAAATTATCCAAAACATGAGAAATGATCAACCATTTTGGAACTTAGTTCGGCATTCATTTGGAAAATTGTTTTCTAAGGTTTTGTTTTTGTAAAATGTGAAAACTTGCAGAAAAGAAGATTTTTTTGGTCAAAAATTCATGAAATCGCCTACTTCGACCCAAACATTCGTTTTCCAACTCCAGCTTTCATCCTACATTTTGAATTTCAGAAATTCTCAACAGAAAAAAACTTTTTCAACTTTTCCTTCAAGTGTCTGGTTTGAAGGGTTCTTCAGTTTGAATGTTGTAAGAATCCATGAATAATTCACAAAGGGAAAGGAGCCAGGGAATTTCATCCTTTTGTCTCATTCTTGGCCTTTGGCATTCCCATTTAAACTCATTTTGACGCATAACAATAAAGAAAGACTCGGCTGCTCTCTGTTCAAAATTGTGCAAAAATTGAATGCCGTCGTTTTCCCAATTAAAAATTATTACAAACAAAGTTGAGCCAAAATTCAACAAAGGTTCATTAGAAGAGGACAACTTTTGAGCTGAATCACTGAATGCAACGACCAAGGTTTAAATGTTTACTTCTTACTTGTCCTGGATCTCAGAGATCTTTTCAATTCTTAAAAAGTTAAAAGTCAAACAAAAAAGACATTTTGATTTGATGATGGCGCAATTTTGCAGTCAACAATACCATAAACGAAGCGGAAAACTACTTTTCGTAAAGACACGAGAAGAAGACTATGCCTAAACAAAAGTTTTTTGCGACTTTACTTGAGTGCAGAACGAATAAAAAACATTGCGTTTCTTTGCATTCTGCCGCAAAATAAAAGAGACGACCTAATTTCCAGGCATTTTGTTTAGGATTCTAGAATCCTTTCGTGCTTTGCTCCATTCCCTGTGAGGTCATTTAATCCTCGTTGACGTAGGTCATTTGAGACCATTCCAAAATGCCTTCATCAATTATTTGCATCAGGAAATGTCCAGATCATTCCAGTTTCAATGAAGATAGGGGAGAACGCAGAAGCCAAAATTTGGAAATTCAAAGAAATCAATGAAAAAGAATCTAAAAACGAAACATGCAAAATTTTGTCTTACTTTCAAGTGCGTTACGTAACCAGTTGCTTTAGCCATTAGGGAAGATCCTCTGGACGGGCTGCCTTCTTCTGGAGTGTTCAAATTCGACTCAGTCGAGTCTCCCGAGTCATGTCGAGACCTTTTGCTCTGTCACATACAAAAACAAGGTTGCTTTTAACTTTTCAGTATTTTTCTATAAGTTCCACTTTGAAATTGTACAAAGTAAGCACTATAAAAGTGAACAGTTCTTGTCCTTGTCCTCTTTGCTACCTTTCAGCTGATCAAGTGCTCAAAGTACTGTGTGTAGTACCATTATTGAATAAAAAGCATGTTTTTGTCACAAAGTTTCGCAAAGTGGACCACTCAAACAACACGATTCAACACAGGCAGGCGAGGCAGGTCACGAATCTCAGAGAAAACGTTACGTGTCTTGTCTTAGAATCGGACTGTTATGACGCAAAAAAAGTAAGGGAACGGCACAAGAGGAACGCACCGAAAATTTCAACTTTGTCAATTAACGACAAAGTTCGTCGCGTCGTCGTCGTTGTTGGTTTAGCGGTCACGGAATGACGTTCGACTTTCAACGGTCTTGTGAACATTTTATGAAAAATCAATTTTGATTTCTATTTTGTATATGTACAACTAATAGAAAACAAATCAACAAATGCACTGTAATCATTCGTGGTCACGAAACTGATTTCGGGTTGCTAATTAATTTTATCGATTTTTGCTAAAAAAAATCTATCACATGTTATTAAATCATGTATCCGTGTCATAAAAATTGTAACTAACCGGGTTTATGCATTGTTTTGTCCTACTGCTGTTTTCATGGTATGAAACCGCAAAAAACGCAACTTCCTCACAATGTGCAATTTTTTCCTTCATATGAGATACTGCGTAAAACTGGTAAAACGACTTAATTAGGCTTTTAACAAACAGAAGAGCAAACGAGCATTCAGGCTTAAATATGCAACTGGAACCAATGTGAAACCTGCGACTTTTGCGAAACTACTTTGCTTCTTTGATGGTTTTTGCATGTGATAAAATGCTATGCAAATCCATCCAAAATTTACACACGGAATGCCGAAGGCGAGCAAAAGATTACGATTTACTACGCAATATAACAGCAGGCGAATTGTCTATTCAGAGCGTTAAAATGGAAAGTGAGACTAGGAAATGCATATTCATGGATTTGACACGGAGAAGACTTCTGGAGAATAAGTTTGATGGAGGACTTCCAGAAAACTCGGAATGTGTTTTCGAGAAACGCGTGAGAAACAAAGAACAAAGATTTTCCTTTTGTTCCTTCACTTTTCCTCGTCATTCATAGTTTGCTCACGAATGGGCATTTCTCCAGTTGCTTAATGACCTTTGGTAGTAATTAAGCCTTAGAATGTGTAATTAAAGTGAACAGATTTCGATTGTGGAGCTTTATTTATTCACTGTATAGACAACTGGAAGCAGGTAAACTGGTAAAATGGTAGAAAAAGGTGCAGAAAAAAAGTTTTTTAAATGCTACCTTTGAGTTATTCGCTGGACCGATGTTGGCATCAGACCTGGACAAAAACACGGTCACTTTCCCAAGTTTCCCTGAAAGACGTGGGGACGACGGATGAGAAGCGCAACCAGCTTCAGGAGCACTTTCACTCCCATCTGCACCATCTCTGCCCTTTTTCGAAGACGACGACGGAACGTTGAGTCTTCGCCGAATGCTTTCCATCCTGTCTGCTTTCTCCTTTTCCAACACTTCCGTTCCCTTTTCTCTCACTCTCAAAGTCTTTCAGAAAGTTTGATTCTCCAGTTGTCCTTGCACCTCCACTTACTTCCTTCCGTTGTCGGTCGTGGGAGACACAATCCACTTCGTCCTTGCATTTAACTCCTTTGTGAACTACAGGTCACGAATCCCACACAATTCGAAATTGAGGTGGTATGGGGAAAACTACTAAACTTCCACTCTACAAGTTCTACATTTGCACTGTCTTCTAAAATTGTCCAGGATTAACCAACAAACTGCACAGTCGCTAATTACATTGTTGGGAACTGTTGTCATCAGCTCATTGGGACGTTGGCGTCGTCAACAATGTCAATTTTGAATGTCATCTTCCGTAATTTCATTCCTATAAAATGCAATCAAATGTATTCATATTCAGAACCAGCGATCGAGTACCATTTAAATGATAATTCAATCAATAAACCACATCTGCGATTACAACAAATGGCAAATGGTAATTGTTTACTTTTCCATCTGGAACATTGCAAAATTCGGAAAAAGCAATTTGTAAGGACTAGAAAAGGCTGTGAAATATGGTAATTTCAATTCAAATAATATTGAGTTTTTTTGGCATATAAAAACGCATTCGGCATATGGTTTTTTCCGCTTATCAATGCTTGGAACTGCAGAATTTGCGGTTTCGTACTATGTTCATACTATAAAGACAACTCGAGCCAATGTGCCGAGCAAACATGACACTTTTATGGTCGTGCAAACACTAAATGTGACTGGTTTGACTTGACGCTTTGCGGTCGGTCTACGAGCTTGCGAGACTAGTTTGCGTTTGTGTGAAACATTTGCGAAATGTTGCATATTGTCAGCGCACTTTGTCTCGTATCTTTCGTTTTTTAGTATTTGTTGTATTTGACAGGTGGAAGATGGCAACATGAAATTTTATGACGGGTTTCACGTTCCCACCACTTAAAATTGAGTATAAAAACGTGTCCTTTGTAGCTCGACATAATTGTTTCGAATAGTTTATTTAAATTTGAAACTCTGTTTACAGTAATAATTTGATGAGTTATTTTTTTTAGTAAACGAAGAAGAACCGAATTTGAAGACGGTTTTTTGTTCTGTTACCATTACCACCTAGCGAGACAAGAGCCTTGACGGATGAATGGATAAGAAGTTTGTATACCCATTGAAGTGACAAGAGGAACGACTTGGCCCGTGGCCACAGTCGCAATTCGACCGCAGGAGAAGAGAATGTCTTTGCCAAAAAGACTTGAGTTGACAATTTTTAGGCACTAATCCAAGCTTCATAAATTCATAAATTCTTTCATGTCGGTAATTTGTACCGTTTAATTGCACATTTATCAAATTAATACATAGGTCCTACAGGGTCCTACAGGCTACAGGCACAGGCACTAGGGAAATCCGAGGTCCACGTAGCATCTGTCTTTTGAGACTTTTCAGTGCTCTTACGAGTACGACGTAGTAGGGATAAAAAACTAGAAGTGACAAAAAAAGTTGTCATTTTTAAAATTCCAGTCACACTTGTTCTAGACATCTTTCTCATTTTGTAGTCCTAATGCGAGGGTTTCCGGTTGACCTGCTCCAGCCTTAGAATTTCGTTTATCCTAGTGTAATATAGAATGAGCTTGGAAAAGTGGTCAAGTGTGTGAAATTGGGAAACGAGAGACAAATCCAGAAAAAAGTCATTTTCCAGACCCTGCTGCTGGATTTTGGAGATTTTCCTATACAATCTTTTGTGTTGCAACCCCTTTGTTATTTGTCCGGACTCACCAGACCACAGGAAACAAAAGCTTGCTTCTGTAGGAGGAAAAAAAAGATAAAAAAGTAAACTCAAACTGCATCAAGGGACTTGTGTTCTCGGACGAGTCAACTGCATCTTTCACGAACAGAGACGCTTTCCCCATTGTCTTCAAGAGTTTAATCCCCGCCTTGTTATTTCCCTTCATTATCTTCCTTTTGAAAGGTGACGCTGTCGTACTGTACCCGGGTATCCTGGTGAGCTACTATACTGCAAAATCTTTTGAATCTGCGGTCCCTGAAGAGTTATTTTTACCTTTGACATTCAAAGTCTAAGACGTAACGTTTTTTCGGAAAATTACTCGTCTTATACAACACAGGGAAAAAATGAGTTTGATCCTAAGCTGACCTTCCCGCTCCTCAAATCCTGTTTTCTTTTCAGTTCTTTACAATTTGAGCACTCATAGACAGTGAGATTCAAGCTGCATCCCTTCCTTTTTGACAGGTTCGCCTTTCACGCTAAATCCTTAGGAAATCTTCTCTTCTTAAAGCGACGGAAAAAGATATTCGTAAATGTAGATTCAACTATATTACGAAAATTCGCACGTTCTTTATATAGGATATATTAGCGTAACTGAATTTCTCTAACCGCCATGCTCTTCGTACACTCGAACCCTACTTTCTCCGTCTTTAACACAATTTACGGCGACACTGATGGTCAAGTAGGAAGTACTTTACAGAACGGAACGTGAAATTGAAATTCCATGCGGAATGTCCAAAATTCAGTGAGAACAGAGCCCAGGAAGACTATATTCAGAAGCTCCAACAGACGAGCCTAAATTTCGTTATCTTCTACGTGCCATAGGGGATTTTCATGTCACATATTCCCATGTTCTCATGTTCCATTTTTTGTGTGCGAAAAGTAATTTACTATGCAAATATACGAAGTACGTAACACCCACACCATCCGCACCCGCAATACGAAAAATGGAATGTCAAATCAATATTTTTCAAATTCGGTAATACTGTGTTTTCGATTAAAGCATACAGGATAATGGTTCATTAATGAACACAACTGGATAAAGGAATTTTATGAAGAACTCACGTTAAATTATTGAAACATTGTCCATTATATTTTTGGGATGGATTTCCAAAGTCCGATGACAATGCTGACAAAACTCTGGAGACAATGCTGACAACGGAGTCGACGATTCCCAGGTTGATGAATACATTCATGATGCACTGCTGCTTACTTTTCTCCAGTTGCCTTTTCACCAGCCCCTTTTAATAATGAATGATTCTGGGAATCAAATGGCTGGCCATGTCCACACGTCCAAGTCATATGACACAAGAGTCTACAAATAAATCTGTCTCTGTCCATAATAATGTGGTATTTTGAAAATTTTCGGCAAATACAAGCTCCGGTATTCGTTGCGTCATCAACAAGGCCTCAAGGTAAAGTATACTTTGTTACATCGTCAGCAACGAACTTGCCACACTTCCTTTCCTACAAAACAAATATTCAAATGCATTGAAAATCTATGAATTTTTCCAAAAATCTCAAAGAATGCGCTAATTGTGTGCAATTTGGAAAGATGGAAATGACAATGACAAGCATTCTAATAAAAGGAGATTACAGCTTTTCGTAATAGGAATTCTTCCGGTGAAAGCACTTTTCAGCAGAGCCGCATGGGATTTTACGATACCTTGATTATTAAGACAAGAGGAAATGATAATGGATACAAGACACGTTTTGTCCAGTAATCCAGGCTCGACTGGAGTTTTAATGGCAACATGTGATTGTCGTATTGTTCCTATTGTGTTTCAATGGTGCGGTAGTAAAATCGTAAATGACAATGACGGAACGAAATGAGTGTCCCTGGAGTCGTTGTCGTGTCGGCAGACGTTTCATCCTCATCCTGGAGAGAAACCGCAGAAGAGCGTGTTCCGTCGTCATTTGGTGAGAGAAAGTTTTTCGCATTTTGCTAGTGTACGGAAAAGTGAACGCCCCAGTCCAAAATTGCATAGCAGAAGGTTTTGTGTGCAGATAAAACCGATACCGATTGGAATCAACCCGTGTAAATCAGTTACCGGTCTTTTCTTAATGGCTTTACCTTTAATTTTAAGAAATCAAACATTGTGTTTTCTGTGCCGGTTTTCAGAGACTCACGCAGTCACTTGAAAAGTTGAACGAGTGAAACCTCAACTTTCCCAGCATGCGGAGGAATGTGCACTTCCCCGAAAATTGTGGATCGATGCTCTCAAGTTGTTAAACCTAGGAAAGTTCTAGCTTTAGGCGTAGTAGCGTAGAAATGATTTCGTCTCTGCTCCAGTGGCCCACTGGAGAAATTCTTTGGACCCGGTCCCGGGAAAAGCGAAAGTTGAGCTTAGGCTCATTCTGTTACAGTGAGATTTCAAAATTTACAGTTTCAAAGCTTGGGATATGAGTTTGCACATTTCGATTGGTCATTCATGCATTTTGGAAACAATGCAAAACCATTCGAAAAATTCATTATCTCAACTCAAATTAGCGCAAAAATATGTATAGTACCAAAAAAATGCACGAAATTTGTGTTTTTCCCCACAATTTTGAAATATGATGACGTTGCAAATGATGAAGACGTCCAAGTCAGAAAAGGAACAATGAGAAGTTGAAAAATGCAACGTGATGAAATTGCAAAAGACTCCCACGATGAATGGTCGGATGGACACATCGATCCTTTGTGTGGCAGCCAGTGGCTCACATACGAAATTTTTAGCAAGATTTGCACTCACACATGAACAATGTTGCATGGCCGTACCGACCAGTGAAAGCGCACAGAGTGGAATGTGATGAGTGATCTCTTCCTGCCTCAAGTCTTTTTGCGAACTGGACAAACTTGTATTCCAGAGACATATACCTAAGATTTCCGTCTAGCTCAAAAAACCCGTCGACTCAGTCTTATTCTTTCCCACTGGAGAAAATTATGACTGTCTCACATTTGAAGCTACCATTGCTGCATTCTTACGACTCTTCTCCGTCTCTCGAGACACAAAAGAAGAAAGTCCGTTTTAAGTGGCTTTTGTGGTGTGCGTCTTGGAGAAATAATGGACCTGTCTGACGTCATTTTAAATGGGGAATTCATCTAAACACAGCAACTTGGGACACATTCTGCTATACTGCTTTGTGACAATAACGTTGTCAAACAAGAATAGAGAAAGCTCAATAACCCATAAAAACTTTAAAAATGTAGCATTTCTGCCAATTTTCTACCAGAAATGATTCCCGGTTATTTAACTGGAAGGAAACACAAAGTTTGTATTATAATGATAATGCTTTTGTGTCACCAAAGTCAACACTCACGTGAATGGAGTACGTGCTAAACCATCCGTGTGAAGGCATTCTTCTCGAATGAGCAAAGGAAGTTGAGTCTCACAAGAAAACAAGTCAACGGTAATTTGAAGAGCTCTGGAACCACCCAAAGGCAAGAAAGACTTGAAACCCGTACGTTTTCGGAAACTGGACTGGATGGAACCCGGGGCCAATAAAGGCAACCACACGGAAGAACCGTCATCATAGCGGTAACGAAGAATAGCGCTCAAGAAGTACGGGCTTCCAGTGTTCCAGCAGCCCAGAAAGAATAAGCTGACAAAACGTCACGGTGCTAAGAATCCCTGAAGAACAGCAAATCAAAAAATTCCAGCCGTGTGTAAGTCACCAAGTTGCAGTTTTCTGGAGCACTGCTTCTGCTGGAAAGAGGGAACGCTACACATTTGGGCGGAACGTGGAAAGTTACGTGTGCGAAAATCCCAATCCCACTACGAAACGGAACAAGATGAATGGAATTGAGCGAAATTGTACCCAAAGGAAAGCAATGGAATGCTTCCATTTCCTCTTGTGGGACTAGAGAATTCTCAACAACTCCAGGACTGGTTACCTGCATTCCCAATTTGAGCTCCACATTTGGAATTCAGAAACTAAACATTCGGTCAAATTGGTAACGACAACATTTATTCGTTCATCTCGTTAAATGATCTGACAAATGAGGTCGCATGAGATTTTACCATTTTCCTTTCAGTTCAAAAAACATACAAAAATCATTTTGCAATACCGAATTTCACTCACTTTCTTTGGAGACTAAACTTCTTACATCCTTATATAAAATGCAAACACGCGAAGCTTGTTTGAACAAGAAAGACAAACGTTTAGAACAAGGTGATTGACGTTATCAATTCAACCAGGACTGTAATACACCGTTTTATGATCGACTCTGTGTCTCTGTTTGGTGTCTCGCTGACAAATCCGGTATTCTAAAATTCTTAGAGCGCAATGAATAATTGTAATTCGTAATCTTTTTACCACCAAACTACAGATTACAGTTTTCAGAATGTGTTCTATAATTAAATAAACTACACCACAACACAACTACAAGACTGACTGAGATGAGACCAAAGTTTTAAGAATGCGAACAAGGAAAATGTAAAGGATACGCTCTAGAAATGATACAGGCTGAAAGGCTATAGAGAAGTTTTATTATAAGGAAGGATTTGTTCTGATATGACTTTACGTTTTGGGTCTTATCTCTTATATGAGACTTAAACCCGTCAGATTCGATTAGACGCAGCTCATGCACAACTTTGGTTTCCTTTTTGCTTGCTTTTGGAATAATACAAAGACTTTGTCATTAATTAGTAATTGGAGATTTGCAAATTCGCATGGGAGAATAAAATTAAATTGCACGCTAATGCTACTGTTTAATTGAACCAAGAATTGAAGTATATGAAAGCTAAAAAGTCTAATAATTTACAAAATAATGATCACATTTTTGAAAATTGCATCGTGGGCGCTAAGGTTCTTAAATTCCAGAGCAAAATGGGAATGACCCAACCGCAAACTATAATAAAATTCCGTTAAAAGTGTGAAAACAGGGTGCAAATCCAATTTGGGCTAAAATTCTTGTCCTGTCAAGTTAACGAGGTGGGAGTGACAAGGAAAGAGCACTCTTGATGATAGAAAGTGGGAACGAACTACTAACTTGTTCTATTTTTTGCAAAGAAACCAGTCTCAGGATGAAACATTAGACTTAACCATGTCTTCAAAAAACTGAGACGACGACGGGGAGTCTGCGAAAATGCGCTGCGGGATCGGGACTTTCTTGAAATTCTTTATACACAAAGTCGAAAAACGTAAGCTCACGAGAAATATCATATGACATGGTGAACATGACAAAAATGGTAAAAGGTAAACTTATTATACTCTTTTAGGAATCGCTAACTATTAATGTAACGTAACAAATGGTAGCACGTACTACCCGGTGCACAGCTTATTTTCAGAGAAAAATCCGGAATTGAATAGAATATACCGGGTATCTTCCATTTTTGGCTCTGGATAGATTTCCAATGATCCAGTGGCGAATGGACTTAGGGCGAATACTACTTGAACAACTTCCTTTTCATCTTTTGAAACGATTTTTATCCTTTTCTTTAAAAGGCGAGGCGAAATGGTCTTTTTTGGATGAAAAAGCAACTCTTTTTCATGATCCGAAATACCCGAACCCTTTCCTGAGTCCGTAATATCCGAAAAAGGTTTGTCTGCATAGTCTGCATTGCATTTTGCTAATGTAAACGTTGCCATCTCCAATTTTGGGAAGGGAACCCGAAGAAAATGACTTGGAAATCGAATGAAATGTGAAACGCTGGAGCAAACGTAAACACAACAAACGAAACCTAGTAAACGGAACCCATTTTTCGGATCCTGAGGCTTTTTTAGTACATTTTCTAACCTTTTGATCTTATTTTAACGAATCGGTCATGTGCACACGATAATTTCGTGAAATTCAAAGTCACGAAGCAAAGTTTTCCCGTTTTGCTTAAATATAAACAAAGTTTTGAAATTTTACTGCCTCTGCCTCTTTCTCTCTCGCTCTGAAAAATTAGAGTCCTGGGAAAGAACACAAGCTCCCGGCTATTATGACACTCTGCATAATTCTCACATTGAGACTTTCCTGCAATGCACTTGAAGAGAAAGTGGGATATTTGCCAAGATTAGTAGTTTTCGCTCAAGCAGTTCTTCAGTGTAGGACAGGAAAGTGGCCGTGTGGAGTCATTAAAATTGCATCTGTCACTCAATTCCTGCGCGCTTCCCGTGTCATGCTCACAAACACGAAGACACATATAAAATACATAGTGTGGAGCACCGGGTACCGGGTATTCATGAAAAAGGTCGTCACTCAATATTGCAGATGTCAATTCACAATTTACACTGTACAAACTGCTTCAAAGCATGTGTGGATGACATATTAGTCAGGGAAATGTGGACATTCTAGCGTCATCGTCATAATAAACTCACAAACTGCGTCAGAGGACATGAAAACATGAAATATTATATACGTTCCTTTGTTTGTAAACCAGAATTTTTTCAAAGGAGAAAAGTAAAAGTGTGCAAAACCAAATTCGCAAGTCTCCCGTGCAAAATTGAACCTCACAATCCAAGGAGATGAAAATCAATTTTCCTCTTCACCAAAATGTCAGATGAGATTTGAAATTTTACAGTTGAAAAAACCCAATTTTAGAATCTGAGAGTCTCTAACCTGCTAAAAGCTATCATGAAAGTGCTCGTTTTTTCCCTTTTCCCTCGAGTTTCAAGTGAGGCTAAAAAAGCAGTCTTCAATTACAAGTTTTCTTAGCTGAAGGCTATTTTTCTTTCCAATTTTCCTTTTCCAGCTTGAGTTCTGAAATATGCGGAACCCAAATCCGAAACCAAAGGTCACAGGTCAATCCGTTTTATTGTTTTTGCGAAAAATCATAATGTGCAGTGGATTCGATCGGAACCCAAATCCGAAACCAAAGGTCACAGGTCAATCCGTTTTATTGTTTTTGCGAAAAATCATAATGTGCAGTGGATTCAAGTGCTTAAGCAAATTGACACAGCACATTGCAAAGCCTTGAAACTGTCCCATGTTCGTATTTGTCAAACATGGAATTTGAAGTGTTTACATTTCATTTTGTATTGTATACAATATGGGTCCGATCGGAAATACAATAACATAACAACCCGGGTATTCTGCACGGTTAATTCGGGAAAAATGAAAACCTGAAATTGACAGCGTTACGTGAATATAAACAAACCGAGCCCCACTTTGTATTATTAAGCGTCTGTGTTTGTATAATTAGTTGCTCGGAACGTCTGCGTCGTAAAGAAGCCCCAGGTACAAAAGCTGTAATCTACCCGGGTAATTACGGTCGGAAAGAGAATGTAATTGAAAGGATTATGATAACGAACAAGCAAGTTGTCCTATAGTTAAAACAGCTTGTTTCATTCACTAGGAACATCTTCAATAAAGGGAAGGTTGGTGAAATCAATTTATGGGAAAGCAGATTAGCGAGCTGGCGTTACCTGTTCAGAATTTTCGCACCTTCTCAATCAATGGGCACCACCGGTTGGAATTATTCCAACTCCTCAAAAACCGAATTCGGGAATAGGTTGACGATGACGGCCTGATTTTGTAAACACTTATTATGTTATTCATCGTCACAAAAATCCTCTGAACACGGAAAAACGGCACATTTTGCAACAATCGAAAAAAATGGGGGAATGTGAACCAAAGGGAAACTAAGCACAAGACAACATTCTATTTTATTTCTCACTTTGCAAAGTCTTGTTGAACACTCACTCAAAGTCAAGTTGAAATGGTATGGAAATCAGTTTTTCCATTCGGGATTGGGACCGGAGACTTGGACTTTTTTTTAAGGGAAAGCTCTATGTTCCAACGTTTTTCGGGGACGAGAAAAGCTTACTTTGTGTGTGCTGCATCGTCTGTCCCAAAAGTTGAACTGGGAAAGCAAAGGGAACAGCGTGCTTTTCAGTTTCGTGCAAAATTGGAAGCTCATGAGCCAGTTCGTATCGATTTTCCTTGGACTAGCACACATCCGCAATTCGCAACCCGTGGTTCTCAACTGAAACCTCCGGGAAAGAAGGGCAGTGTTATACCAAAAAAGTTGTACCAAACAGGGCTCTATTTCCTCCTCTACCCTTGCTTTCTCAATTGCCCGGGTTTTCTTGTTCCAGTTAGTTGGAACAAACCGTGATTTCGGTGTTTTCATAATTTTCCATGTCATCCCAAAAAGGAAAGATTTAACAGGACTACAGGAGACTACACTCATCTTTCACGCTAACTAATTACTATTAACAACTGAAGTTCTAATGACTTATTTGTAACAGTGTCGACTCACGGCGTGAAAAGTCTCCCGGGTTTGTTGAGCCGTGTCATTGTGTATACTTCAGATTGTTCATAACTAAACACACGGAGCCCGAGCGACACCAAAAACTCTGCCAAACACTATTAGCAAAAATGTAGTGCAGAACACTTCAGAATAGAAAACACAACGAAAATGTGTGCGGGGATTCCCGAATCGTGTCTCCTTACATGTTTTCCCATTTCGGTATGAGTCTCTGCAGACTTTTCCAAAATGGGACTTTGACCAACCAGAAAGTTCGGAATTTCAGCTTCGTTTCGCATTGTAGTATGCTCAAAGCTAAGGTACGAGCCAAAGTTTTTTCGAGCTCATCTTTTACCCAAAAGCAGAAAGCCACACTGCGAATGACTTCCTTTTTCACTTTCTCCTTACATTTTTTTTCCATTGGAAGTAAGAGCTTTCCTTTCTTTTTCTGCAGATTCTTGTTGAGGGAGCAGATGTGCCGACTTTACTTTCCCTTATTAGGAAGAGTGTGTCGACTTCCTACAGGAAATGACCGAAGCACTAACCTACTTTAGTAATACTAAACAGTGTTCATTGTGTATCTGCCACATGGGATAAAGAAAGTTTCTCATTTTGAAACTCCTAAAAAATATACGCAATAGGAAATTCCAATCCAACTGCATTCATTCCTCAATTCGTGTGTTGTGTTGTGCGGGGCTATGTCGTCCTTTGACTTTGGACCAAGGAATTTTCACCCGGGTATTTTTTTAGAGGATAATGGATGTTACATTATAATGCAGTGGGAAAGCTCAATGCAGTAAAATAAGGACAAGAACTAATATGACCCGGGCGAGAATGAAAGCTGCAACGATTCAGAGAGCCAAAGTTGTCGTGCACGTCGTCGGGTACTTTAGTTTCCTGTGCGTGCAAAAACCTTCGACACGTGCGACTTTTCGACATGATATATAAAGCTTTTGTTTCGTCGACAATCCAGGGTGTGTGACGGGAATTTTGCGCCGTTTTATATATAAACTAAACAGTATATAAATTATAGTAATCAAGTAATCATACGAGATGATTGTAAATTGTGATCTTTTTACTTTTTGCAAATGGATTTTTTGTTAAGTATAAATTGGCACTTAAAAGGATTAGAAATGTGCAATTATTGACTTTTTCTCATTTTTAGCAAGGGCTTTTTACCTAAAAGTAGGACATGAGATTTAATAGACAATGCGGATTGGGACACGTTCCAAAAAACTGACGAGATTCATTTTCAAGAGTGCGCATTGCAAAAACGTTGCGTGCGAAAAAATGTCATTAAACAGGATTTTTTTAATTTTTTTGAAAATTTTTTAAAGGTTGAATAAGAATTGCTTGATGACTACTCCTACAACCAAATTCTTCGTTTCTTTTCATCCAAAATTCGAAGTGGTAACACAATCCCGTCAACTTCTTTTTGAATCCGTGCGCATTCTTCATGTTCTTCGTAGTAAGGACGAACAATTCCGCACAGGATTCGTTTTCGACATAAAGTGTCGCATTCTTCCCGGTACGCCTCATTCGAAGTGTGGAAATAGTACCTGCATGGACATGATAAGATAGTAATAATTTATGTAAATAATTTATATTTTGATGAAATTCTGATTAAATTCTGATTAAACAGCAAGATCATTTCATACTGATAGAATAAATCAAACACATCCTTCTCCTTTGCCATTCTAGTAACGAAATTCTGAAGATTTGGTCCCATCACGTTCGACATTGCGTACGCCTCACTCGCTGTGTACAGTTTGAACCATTTGGGTCCTTCCGGATCCTTGTTTGCTTGATCCAATTCGTAAATCCAAGTTTCGTGATCGATAATATCAGAAGTTTCGGCATCAGCGTAATAAATCCTGTAACCCGGGTTCTGAATGCGGTACGGAGTGAGACTCGGTCCAATCCATTCGGTGTTTAGATATTCCGTCTTATTTTTTGGGTCGTGGTACATACGGAACTCGTCGTAGTGAGTGTGTCCATAAAACTGACCTTTGATAATATGAGCGAAACGGGCCACAACTTTATAAAATTCTCGTGACCATGCCAGAAAACAGTCTTCGTGTCCTGGGGGAACGTGACCGACTATATGAACTGTTTCATTATTGTCCTCTGAGTAACGAAGTTGAAGCGCCAACCAGGTTATTTGGTCAGCGGGGTCCCGCGGAGAGTACATTTGCCAACTAGAGATTTACCATTTACAATACTTGAACAATTTTGAAAATAGAAGATTTGAAAATAGAAGATTGCATTTTGAAATTATGAGAGATTCATTTAGCTTACAAATTAAACCCGTAGCACACATTCGTATTGACAACAAGGACTCTGAAATTCTTGCTGATTCTGACCGCGTAGGCGCCACCATGCAAAAACGAGTCAACTTGACCTTCGGGAATCCAATCTCTCCATACGTCCAGGGTCACGTCGTACAACCAAGTGGTTGACACATCCTCCGGCACATCGTGTGGGCTGTACCTACAGACAAATCCAACATTGGACATTGCGGGCATCCCAAAACGAAAATGTTCATGAAACGTCTCAGACTTTTTGAAAAACAAAACCTACAAATTAACAGGATGCGCTTCATGATTTCCCAACGAAGCCACAACCGTCGAATTTGGAAAGTATTTTTGAATGAGAAGCGACACATCTTGAATCACTCCAGAATTTTCCTCTTTGCTCGTGTACCAAATGTTGTGTGGAACAAGGTCTCCGGTCATGTAAATGATTTTTGCGTCCTTTGTAAAGGAAAAGAGTTCATTAACCGGTTGGAATCAGATGAGCATCACAGATTGATTAAGTTGTTATGTAATTAATTACCGCATGCTCCTTGACAATGTGCTGGAGAGCACTCTCTAACATGTTCATAGGAGCGTCACACGTGCGGTTATCGCCCCAGACTCCCGCTCCATTGTCCACATACCCATTCTCAGCTTGACAACAAAGCACTTCATTGTCACACTCAGCTTCTGTCCCTGGAGTGTACTTGGGGTCGATGTGAAGGTCAGCCAAATGAACTATCTTGAACGATTTGGTATTGTTGACTGTCACAGTTTTGGCCCACTGCAAATCATATTTGGTCTTATTGCTTGATCCCTCCAGGAGTTTATCATCGATGACCCAGTTCAAGTAACGATCTTTGTAAGTCGAGCATCCGATTGATTGGAACACAAGGCCACAGAATCCATGCGGGGTCAATTGTTTCCTCTCGTTGATGATGTAATAAATCGTCGGGACAAGTCGGGATATCAAACCTTGACATACATCCGGGTGTGCTAATCTGAAGAAGTTGCAGGTGAAAATTGCAACATTCCCAAGTTGTTCGGCTGTTGCCATTTTCGTGTGTACCTTAAATGTAATAAATATAATAATTAATTTATATACGTAATTGATTGATACTTGATTAAGAATCAACGTCATACCTGATACATAATCATTCCAATGTAAACTTGACACCCGGAACAAACGGCATGTCGTCGAACGGAATCACTCAAATACCCACTAAAAACTTGTCGAAACACACTCAAATCTGGAATAGTCCCATTTTGCATTGACCATGTGTCCTCATCGTAGCTTTCTCCGGGTTGTGCATCTTCCATGGCTTTGGTCAAGTAGCGATCCAAAAGTCTCACTTTGGCGTAGAATTTAGCTTTCTCCGCCAACACTTGTCGAATGTCCGGATCTTCCCTTTCCTCTGCAACAATGCCATATTTGAACAGGGTCAATAGTCCAAACCAGACGAAGACGGATGAGGGTTGAATCATGGCAAATAATGCATAAAGGAAGGTGAATTCTCCAGAATTGACGAATCCCGACTGCTCCGTTCCGTCACGACGATAAGCGAGTGTTTGGACCCCAAACACAAATAGCGAAAGTGTCTCACGTCACAAATCATTGTATAAATAATCCGCCTCATTCTCCACCAGCCGCTCGCCTCATGTTTATGAAATATTTGTGATTCCATCCCCAGAAAAAAAATATAATGAAAGATTGAGGTCACAGCTCTTCTCTGACAAGTCCGACGTGTCACTCTTTGTCTTTTATCATGTCATACCCATTCCTCATTGTTGCATACTCACAGGTCTATCATAATATGCAACTCACTAGCTATGATCTTCCAAACTCATCTCTCCCTCATGAAATGTATTCCTAATTAATACAATTATTACCCTTTCCTCATTAATAAACCAGTATTATATAGCATCACACTATTATTTTATTATGCAATTTAGTTAACGTCTCATTAATGAAGATTTATGTACATTGTGTCATACAATTATTATAACTTGAGTCAGTGCAAGTGTACTCGAGAAGCCAGCGCA
Organism: Harlomillsia oculata; assembly: GCA_019776145.1. Classification (NCBI taxonomy): domain Eukaryota; kingdom Metazoa; phylum Arthropoda; class Collembola; order Entomobryomorpha; family Oncopoduridae; genus Harlomillsia; species Harlomillsia oculata. Next base: position 21,686 of record JABASF010000292.1, on the reverse strand, counting down.
GTTTCTCAAATCCTTTTGGAATTCAGCATTTCTGGAAAACAACCATTAATTAATCAATCAATTATTTAATGCCATTATATAAAAAGTTTATCCAAAATCTTACCAAACATTTCAAAGCTTCGTAAGTACAAGTGTCAAAATTAGCAAATTCCGTGCATTCTTTGTCAGTTTCTTTATCAAACTTCTCTGTTGGTCACATCAAATGAAACGCAATCAAACACGAATACTAACAATTCATTCATTGGTTAACCTGTTATTTTTCAATAAATTGCCCATACTGTAATGTTTGTCAAAACACTGATTCAACAGCTTTTTAGCCTGGGCCCTTGTTTCAGCAGGAAACTCGTAATCAGCCAGTTGATCATAAAGTCGTCTACTTGGTAAACCATTTGTGTCCAGCTATTAAAAGACATTTATAATTTGATTACTGTTTTGAATTTTGAAACTGAAAATTATGAGTTTTTTTATGCATGAGAAGATGAGATTTTATTTTACCAAGTGTGCCCCTTTTCCTTCAGCGCAGAAATACGCGCACTGCAATTGCAACCAAGAAAACCGATAACAAGTATATTAAATAGAATAATAAATCAATTTTTGGATAAATTGCAGATTGTGTGTTCGCAAAAACGTTGTATAATTGTCATTTAGGACTTACTTTAATTGGTTTTTCTTCTTTGGCATTTTCAGCAAGGCATCCGTTGATAGTTTTTTCATAGGCAGGTGTGATGGCGTAGGATCCATTCTTGCAACAGAAGATTTTTTCAGTTCTTTCCTGTGCATATTCATAACAGAATTCATGTTTAGGATACAAAATTTTGAAATTATAGACAACAAAATGTGACAAAATTGTACTGGCATTGGTGTCGTTAGCGTTTCTTCCACGGCACTTTCCACCAGGATTCCTCCAAAGAGGACACCCAAGAAAATCAAGAGCGCAGTTCCAGTTTTCATTCTAGACAGCAAATCCGCAAACTGAATGTAGATTTGCAGCGCAAAGAGTTTTGCAATTAGACGATGGAATGTAGAAAATGCTATGCTCTTTGTACGCTGTCGTTAAATGTGTAATGATGGCTGTTAAATTCGGAATTTTTTGCATAATGGAATTCTATTTATTTTATTGCGACTTGATTGTTCTCGTCGATGATGTCACAATAATTGGTATGCGATACGCGACAAACAAATTACATCACGCAAATAATGAAGAGCAATATCAATTTTATTACAATTTTTTTAACTTCAAAAATAGTAAATAAAATTAATATTTTTTGGTTCTTCGCAATTCTTGGAAAACCGCAAACTGGAAGCTCACATTTTGCAAGGCTGTAAACAAATATACGGTAATACCGTATTAAGGTATAATGTCATGAATTTTATAGGATAAAAATCATGAAATGCTGATCAAAAACGAAACTTACAAGTTTGGGGTCAATGAGAACATTAAATGTACAGTCGTCAAATTGCTTAGCTCCACGACATTTTTTGTCATTTTGAAACATATCTGTTAATAAATTGCAAAAAGATTTAATGCCCTCCGCAAACGGGTTGAGTGTTTTTCTAATTTCGAAATTGAAAGGAAAATATTGAATTTTGAACCGAAGTATTCATCGAAACATTTGAAAAACAATTCTTTCGCCGTGGTCTGCTGTTCTGATGGAAATTCTTTGTGTACCATTTGAGCATAGAGTCGTCTACTGGGCAAGCCGTTATGGTCAATCAAACCGAATTCCAATTCCGTGCAGTGATAGAGACACTATAACAATCAAAAGTATTTAATTTGATTTTGAATAGTCTCAAATTGATTGATTCTACCCATTAGCCGAACTTTATTCAATTAATTTTATTTGACTTTTAATGGCACAAACTGAAAATGCACCTCAAGACTTTTGCCTTGTGCAATATACTTATCAATGCACTTTTGCTTTTTGACGTTCATTGCATCCGTAATCTCATATTTCCCATTGACACAATGCAACGTAATTTCTTTTCTTTCCTGTTCAAAATAGTAATTTAAAAAATATGAAATTCCTAGTTGTTCACATTATAATTGTATGATTGATAATGACAATAATGAGTAATGATAATGGTGAATCCAACCGGAAGTGGATCAGTGTACACAACTTCATCCGCGGAATCAACGGGGCACTGTGAGACAAGCATGGAAAGACAAAGAAGCAAAATCGAGAATGATGACGTAATTAAATGAATTTTTGAACTTAAACTCATGATTTTGGAAATTTTTTTATTGAGTGCAATACTAAACGAGAAAAACAAAGCTCGGGTTTATGCTACAAACGTAAGTTTACAATGACGAGTAGTTTTATTATTATACCATTGTGCGAATTAGTACTAATTAAATATTACATTTTATCGCACACTTTCATGTCGTAACCAGTTACAATGTCACTGTCCGTCGTGTTGAACCCAATGGAACCAATGTGATTAATAACTTTCATTCTTGCTTCCGGTGACATGACCTTGTCTCTGCTCAAGGCAACCCAGCCAGTTTCCCCGTTCGGGAAACACCAAACTGTGACTCCAATGAAAGTAGCTCTGTCAATGTAAGTTAAGAAGACTTTTGAAGAATCCCCTATGAAAGAAAGTAATCAGAATGAAAATCGGTGAAAATTATACAAAATGATTCTGATAAAGGATAATTAATAATTAATAATATTTTGTATTGTTTTACTGTATTTAGAAAGTTCGCTATAGAAAGTACACTCAAGTACACCAAAATCCTCAGGATTTGAGAAACATTTCCACTTGTCAGTCAAGTTCCCGAATCCGGTTGCAAAAACGTCTATTTCCCCTGAATCCAGGTACTTTGTGTAGGATTTGCTGCACATGTTCGACAAGTCATCACTGTAAGTCAAAATCTGTGCTTTGAGGATTTCTGCAAAATGAAGTCGTGCCACTGGATTCAACATTACTGGGTATCGGTCCACTGCTGAATTTGATGATTCTTGGATCAACTTCAAAATGATTTCAGAACATTATTTTAATTAAGTAATTAATAACTTGTTACTGATAATTAATTAAAATCCAGATTTATAAACTCCACAATTTATACATACCCACAATGTATCGTCCAGGCTCACTTGTTGGGGATTACTGCAAAGACTGCTGTACATTTCGGGTAAGGCCGTTGTTGTCATCGGTTCTTCTTCTTTGTCCTTCGGTTCTTGACAAAGGACACATGAAAATGCGAAAGCTACGAGGAAACCGTGACAAATGAACTTGTGAGACATTATTATTTAGCTTCAATGAAATGTTGTTAACTGAGCAAATACTAGACAATTAATGAACCAGTTTAAGTTAGGATTCCCCTTATAAATATAACACGTTACCTTATTTCGGTCTCATATTTCCGCATTTTACAGGCAAACAAAGAGAATCGTGCGCTATGAGCTGATAATAGTGATAACAATAGAAACTAGTTAGGAGTATGGTTAAAGTTAAATTGACTCATAGCATAAGCATGAACTTTTGTATGAAGTTTAGACGTTCCGCTTCCATGCATCTTCGACCTCTTATCTTCAAACAAAGAATAATTTTCCTGGTTGTTGATGAAGACGATTAATTTCTTTTCGCTTAACGTGTTTAAAATCACAAAAGGTAACTTTTATTCAGGTTGATTCAGGCTAAAATCATTGTAATGACATGGCCGTCATTGTACAAGCAATTGGCATGACTCTAATGACTTGTTACTTTGATCTTTGACAGTGACATGAATTAGTTCATTAGTTGAATAATTACTAGACACACAAAGTCGCGTTATACAATGAGACGACATTCTCATCCGAAATGTCAAAACCGACATCAGACACGTGCTTGAGAATTGCGATTTTCTCTGCAGGTTCGAGGACCGGATTTGATGACGCGGCAATCCATCCATTGTCCCCATTAGGGAAACACCAAACAGTAACAATCAAATGGTTCCGGTCTGTCCAACTTATGTAAAACCTGGAGCCGTCAGCTAATAATGAAAATTAAATCATGACAAAATTACGAACCAGTCGTTCCAAACACAGTTTTACCTTTAACGATTTTTCATTAATTTCTAGAAGACTTACAATATTTGGTAATTGGATTGTAATACTTGCAGAATAGAACACCGGGATCATCTTGTCTTCCGAAACATTTCCATTTTTCCAGCATGTCCCCAAACCCAGTCACCAAAATGTCAACTTCTCCTTTATCCTTGTATTCAGTGTAAGACCGGGTACACATTCGAGAGAAGTCGTCAGTTTCGAACATTTCATGTCCTTTGATAATTTCGGCAAAATGGAGACGAGCTGCGGGATTTGACAATTGGATATACCTTTTGACCTTGCTGGATATTGATTTGAAAGCCTAAACATGGATAATTCACCTTCAAAATTTAAACAAACTTGAAATTTTGAAAGGTATACTAAAAAAGTTTTACATATAAGACGTCCTCCACTGACGCTTGTTTTGGATGCGTACAAAGCGTCTGGTACATCTCAGGAATCTCAGTCGTCGTACTGTTAAAATCTTCGTCTGCAGCGTCGATGACAACTGTGTCACTTTCTGTTGTCGTCAACCTCGGGGTTTGACTGTTCACTGTGCTCACTGCAGTCAGGAAATGCATGGCGACCAGCCACATGAGTGAAATTGCACAATATTCTAATTGAAATTGAGTCATTATTACAATTTGTACTTTGCTCTTCAAAAAGTCAATTTAACTAGAAGAACAGTTTAATCACTCTGATTTATACAAGAGGAAAAATCCAATATTTTGGCAATGTTTTTGAGAAAATGTAAGTAAATTGGCACGTGCAAAGTGCAACCTTACAAAACTTGACTGTCTGTCATCCTGATCATGTAGTCAAAACAAACTTGAGATTCTTTCTGGGCGGTAACGCGGTAACGAGCCTAACATGTGGCCGGATGCTTGAACAACCACTGCTCATATCGTGACATGCAGACATCAGTGAATTTGTAGACAGTCAAAGTTGTGATCTCAGTATAGTTAAACAGTTATAATCTTTTCAGGAACATTTTTATACTAAATGCAAAAAGTGATTGTTGGAGGAAAGTCATTCATTTTGACCATATACTCATGCACAATTTGCACGTGGACTTTGCATTTTGCATACCAGGCGGCCTGGCTTCTGACCTTATCGCGCATTCATCAACAAGCTTGAGTGCCTTCGCCCTTGCCCTTGCGTTGATGTAAAGGCTAATTTTGCACTTAACAATGCACGGTCTTTGCAAAAACAATGGACAAGTAGAAGACAAAGTCAGCAAGCATTCAGAAGGTACCTTTCTTAACATTGATGCTGCTGATGAATGACAAGTATACTTCGAAAAATCGTCATCGTCATCGTTCTCATCATTATGTGCCTCAAATACTACAATTTTCGCTATATTGCAATTTTATCAAGAACTTATCAGCAGCCCAAAGTGTTTCTGCAATCTGTATATTATACTTATCAAATTATCTTTTATCAGGTTACATTGAGATATTAATTTGATGGCACTGAAGAATGAATAAACAAGTGTGAATTAATTAATGTAATATTTAGTATAATTGCAAGTTGTAATTTCGAATAAGGCATGGGTTATGTGACACGCGGTGACCACTGTGACGAGGATGACGATGACATTGTCCTACTTCCACATCAGGATAGGAGGAAAGTGATATTGACAACTGGAAGTGGACACCATGTCATCAAAGAGGAAGTTGACAGATGGACACTGATTGAACGCAAAGTGAAGGAATTTTTGCATTTCATGGAACCAACAAAAAGTGCGAAATGTGACATTGGTCGATTCCATTTTAAATTTAAATTCACCCAATTTGAAAATGATCGTTTATTTTAAAAAAAAAACAGGTTTTTTTCATCCGCGATGTGACCAATATTACAATCCCGATGAGATTACAGTCATGTTCAAAAAAACTGTTTCCTCCTACAATTCGCAATCTGAACATGTCAACTTCGGCTTGTTGACTCAGCTATGCTTGTCACAATGTTTTGGAACTCAGGAACAGCTTTTTCAAATCATCAAATTTATTGGACGAATGTGTTTGATGCTCCCTCAGCTTTTTTCTACAAGGTTACTTTTTAATCAAAATGGAATCAATGATCACTTGCTACTGAGCAAACATCAGATTTTGTGCATGCTTGCAAATGCATTCTTTTGTACTTTTTCATTGGGGGATGATGCGAAAAACATTAATTTTCTTCCGTGAGTCTTTAAAGATAATTAATAATGCAATGCAGTGTACTACTTTTAGACTTTAATTATAACTAATTAATCAAATTACAGACTTTTCCATTTAGATCCTTTGTCGAGAAACATTCAGAAAATGAAAAGGGCTAAACTGAAATGCATCATGAATTATTTCAAGATTATGATGCAAAACAATTCACAAAATTATGATCGAATGATACGATTTTCAAAACGGTGTCCACAGACAAGTCAATTAGTAATTTCTAATTGGGACAAGTGTGATTTTTTAATCAAACCATTTGAACTCTTCAACAAAGGGACAATGGAGGATTGTGAAGTTGATTGTCGACACATTACCACATTTTCACATTTCGGTATAACAGTAAACGACTATATATGTACAACCTGTCAATGGTTTAAATCTTTTTGAATATACTTTGCAGCAAAACATTTCAAACACATAAAATATTTTCCATGCAGGACGTCAAATTTTTGAAACGGATGAATCCTATTCAAATGGTCATCATTGGTTTCTTTATCCCGAAATGTTGATTTCCTGCTTGTTCATAAAAAACGGGTCAAATTACGACGATGACGTAATTTTAATTGAAGGGGTTCAACAATTCAGTCAAGGAACTGGAAAAGATTTGTCCTTCCGTTTTGCAGGGAATGTGGATTCTAAACGTCATTTGAATACACAGAAAATCACAATAACTAAAAGGTTAAAATTAAATTTATACAGTTCAATTTAAGCATTTGACCCACCTACCTGGATGTGTGGAGTGGATGGTGTACTTTGTACATGTGTTTTAGAATTGCTTTAATAAATGTCGCGTTTTGCACAGATCCAGCATTTCGAAGGAACAATCCCGACAGAATGACAAGTTCCAGCACTCCAATTTGATCCGACGTTTAAACCAACTCCAATGTTGTGCAATGGAAATGAATAATCGCAACTCCGCATTACCACAAATTGTCGCATCGTCAACTGGACATTATGATGACAATCATTACTCAAAAAACAAGAAAGCAGCTCAATTAGAATGTCTTTTGCAAATCTTAGCGACTTCTGCAGTTGACAAGTCGCTTTACCTGTTCACGGAAGAAAGCACACTTTTGTATGAAGATTTGAAAACATTTCAATCCTTCCTGTTCCGTGTCCGTCATCAAATCACAGTTTCCTCTTTATTCCGTCTCATTGAATTCTACAATCGAAGAGTTGTGGCTAACCCATTTTGCCTCTGGAAACCATCTTTATTTGCATTCATCAATGAAAATGCCGTTGTGGACCAAGTTGATGGAGGTTTTGAAAGGAAGAAAACATCGTATAATGCGGTCATTATTGGTATTATTGTGATTTTTATTGCGATTTTGACATATTTTGGCAAATCATGCACTGAATAAAACGCCTGTGGATTTTACCATATATTAATTCCGAGCATGCTATTGTCTGTCAATTGCGTAAGCGAAAGCTATACTTGGAACAAGTCACGTCACCGTACATTGTCAGGAAGACGATGAGTCGTTCACGGTGCACAACAGCTTGGAACCGTTTTTTTTGCACGTCTAAAAATAGATTATGCAAATTATAAATAGGGATTTCGCCGGGCTTTCGGCTTCCTACACATGTTTTTCGCATTCAGTTTCAGTTGTCCAGTGTTTACTGTTGATCAGTTAAACATAAATAATACAGTACTTCGAAACCGAAACCCAGCTTTACCATTGAGTGTTGATCTTTAATTTGCATGCTTCATGAAATTTTCAAAACGACTTTTCCTCTTTACCCTTGTGATTTTTGCAACATCCCTTCTCATGTATTACTTGTACCCGAGCAATTATCTCCCGTCTCCGAATGGGATTTTGAATCAAGTTTTTCAGCCTGCCGCAAACGTTTTCAATGTCAATGAAGCTACAAACTGTAAATTGCAATTTCATACGATAATTTCTGTTGTTATTTTTTAGGTATTAAATTAGATGTACTTTTATTTAGATTTTGAAACCAGTGCAAAAATAGCATCTTTAGGATACATTGTCAACACTCCACAATGTCGCATTCCAAATATCAGCATGTGGGATCCGTCTATTATCCCTTTAGTGAATGACCAAAAGTCTTCAAGAAGGGACACATGTGGACAACAAATGCAACGGTGGACTTATGTTGACAATGATATGATTGTCGTCAACAAAACTGCTTTGGCTGAAGTGCACCTGTCCCTTGACTCTGTGTTTTGCTGTTACAAAATGATTAAACGAGTCGAACAAAGTGAAAATTCATACAGCAAAAAAGCTGATCGTCGTATTATGTAATGTATTCAATTTAAAAATGCTATTTAATTAAAAAGATGTCGATGGTGAATTGATGAACTAATCTAATGTCTTTCATCATACTACGTTTGAACAAAATCAATTTCGGATCATGCGAACTGAAACCTTGTAAGTTCTAATCGAATAGATTATAATGTTTGAATTTTTTAGATATTCAACGTCCTGCTTTCAAATGTATGAAAGAACATTGCCTAAAGGTCCGTTCTTGAAAGTGCAATGCAAACTGAAGAATTCCAGAAGCAACTCGGTTCTGTACCAAAACTTTCATGCTGTTTCCATCCTTCCAGAGAATTCTAAAGAATTTCCTGGACCAGCGACTCCCAACGTGCTCATAATCGGGATTGATTCCACATCCCGACTCAACTTTGCAAGAAATATGCCACAAACTAAGAAATTCTTGGAAACCTTGAACGCAGTGGAATTTCTCGGATATACAAAAGGCAAACAAATTAATTCTGACATTTTTTAAAAAATATTTTTATAATGTCGGCTCTATTTTTGATAGTTGGTGAAAACACATTTCCTAATGTCGTTCCAATGCTCACGGGTTACTCTGAAGACAACCTAAAACACATTTGCTATTTCTCCCGAAAAACGACATTTGACCTTTGTCCCTTCATTTGGAAGAAGTTCCAGGAAAGTCAATATGTCACGGAGTACGCAGAAGATGCGCCGATAATCTCTGCTTTCAATTATTTGAAAGCGGGGTTCCGTGTCAAGCCAGTTGACCTGTACCTAAGGCCATTCATGTTAGGAGTGTATCGTCACCAAAGATCTCATAGTTTGGATTGTATCGGGTATCAATCCATTGATGAGGTTATTCTTAACTACCTTCGTGATACGATTTCCCAAACAAAATCCCGTCAAATACCCTTGTTTTCCATGATCTGGCTGTCGGATTATACACATGACAATATGAATGCCATTCGGAGTGAAGATGACCTTTATCTTGACTTTCTCAAGGGGCTGGTAGACAAGGGTCACTTGAACAACACGATAATGTTCTTCTTGAGTGATCACGGTTACCGATTCGGGGCACAGAGAGAAACATTCTCTGGGTGGTACGAAGACAAGTTACCAAACTTGTGGGTTTACGTGTCTCCTGATGTCCTGGAGAATAATCCTGACTGGAGGATAAACTTGATTTCGAACGCACGGTAAATCATTGATAAAACTAATGTCACAACGGTAAAAAAAAATCTGTTCAAAATTTTAATTTCATGTACACTTCCCAGGAAGCTCACATCACCATACGACATTTACGAGACTCTCGTCCACATCCTGGACAAATTCACCCGCACAAGTCCATTTCCATCGTCACAAGTCAAGGATCAAATCAAAGGAAAGTCTCTCTTCCTCCATATTCCAGTCAGGTCATGTCAGGATGCAGGAATTCCCCAGTCGTACTGTCCCTGTTTCCCACCTGTCACAATGCCACTGGAAGATCATTTCGTTTCCAAAAGTGCTGCATTAGTTGTCTCCGAAATCAATTCTCTCACTCCGACTCAATGTGCCAACCTGAGCTTGCACTCTGTTACAGCCGCAGCAACCATGAAACTCAACTTGAATGACATGGACAATGAAAATGTTTTAAGTAACTACGGACATGTGATCGTCGTTACTTTCGTCACTACTCCTGGATACTTTCGTTTCGAAGCTCAAGTAACAATTTTCTCAACGAATATTTCAACTGTAACCAGCAGAATTCAAAGACTAAATCGCATAACGAGAAAAGTTGACTGCATCTCTGATCCTGTGATTGAAAGATTTTGTTATTGTCTAAATTGAATATAGTTTCAATTTCAAAAATCCACTTTTATTCATGAAACATGTTTCGTTTTTTTTGTACACTCGTTCGTGCCCTTTTTCAAATTAAAGACTTTCTTAATCCATATTTCTGATCATTATTACAGTTTTATTCACGTATTATTTCACAATATTTATGTAATTAAGACAGGGAAATTGAAATATCTTATGAATTAAATGCCCTCTCTCTCTCTCTCCTCTAGTCTAATATAATAATTACAGTTTAATTAAATGGTACACATGACATATAATGCAATACAGCATTTGAAATGGAAAGTGAATTTCTCCAGCCACGGATAGGAAATTCCACTTGAAACTCTATACTACGGGTACAAAGATTTTAAAGAGTGAATGTCTGAAGGTTGAATATTTCAAAAATCAAGCATGATTGCAATCAGTTTTCAAGTTTGAACTGATTTTTTGCAGATTTGAGTTTCGCAAAAATGTTCACTTTCCAAATCGAAGATGACCGTAATCATCGAAATCCTTGCCCGGTTGATTCCGTTTGCCAAATCGCATATGACCGTAGTCATCATACTGTTGGCGTTTCTGGAGATAACTGTCGTCATCGGCAAAAATCTCTTCATCGTCCTATAAAAATGGAAATGTTATGATTTTTTAATTACAATTTTGATTTTTGAAATTAATAAATTAATTACCCCTCCACGAAGTAAACGATAGAGTCTCGTCAAAGCTGGAGTCAACGGGCGGACTTTCTTGGGTCCAGATGGACCATTAATTCCAGTTGGATTGGGCCCAACAGCCGTTTCCCCAAAGCCTATTGCAAGACAACAGACGTAAATGACCCCAATGGACAAGACGATGGTTGTTCTGGACATCCTTGCTGATTTCTTTATGACCTGTCACCAGAAAGTGTCAAGTTACCCCAACGGAAGTCTACGAGCCTAAACAAGGGAAGGAAGTGAAACTGACTTGTTGCGTTCGCGACAAGTGTCAAGAAAATGCTTGAATTTATGGGAACGTCATTTCATTTTTATATTAGCTTTATGAACCACTCAAGGCGGGTTTCACATTCCCTTGTGAATCTTCACGGATTCCTCATGGCGTCTTTATGACGAAGACAAAAGAGGCGGATCGAAAATATGCAAATCCCATCCTTTCAAATTCCACTTATATGCTGAACCTGAGCTCAAAAAATGTAGACTTTCAACTTCTTCTATACTTTTCTATTTTATCCAGAAATAAATGAAGTATCCATTCATGTCCATCTCCAGAATCTCCAAGCATTCATTCCCCCAGGAAAGAAAACTTTTTCTGCAGGAAATATGTTGCGAAAAATTGAAAAATACATTAAATATGTAGACATTTTTGTGGAGGTGGTTTTTGAAGGTCCTCCGAGAGACTTCAAAAGATTGACAGCATGTTGCTTCCAGTCGCATTTTAATATTTCACTCCACCGTCAGCTTCAACCCCGAAATTGAATATTCATCCGGTGACTTTCATCGTCACTTTAGTTGACATTAATTGAATTATCTTTGTCGGGCCCATTTTTAGATAAAAATACCCGTCACCCTACTTTCTTTTATATGGAACGTCTTCCCACGTGAAACCAAATATAAAACACTGAACATCATAGAATCATATTAAGCTTATGTGTTCTTATACAACCACATTTTATTTGATCGACAATTGGTTTCCATCACTCGGCGGTTTAAATGTGACCCAAGCGTAAATTAAGCTTCCAACTACACTGATGTTAATCCCCATGAAGTTGGTCCAATCGAACACATAATCACCACCAATAAACATTCCCAAGTACGTCACAAAGATATTCTTGAGACAACCCACGACTATTGTTGTGAGTGCTGAATTGTAGTGAGTGCAAAGGACCATGCTAGTGTTGAGAACCACGCCCAGTCCACATGCCAAAATGAAATTGATAAGGAATCCCAAGTCGCCCCATCCTGAATATGCAAAAGCAGAGTCGAAATCTCCAAGAATGTATGCCAATATTATGGCTGGAATGAGCATGAAGAAAGCATTGCAGTACATGAGGCCGTAATGCCCCAAATCGGTCACTTCCAGCTTTTTCTTAATGTATCTCCAAAAATGTATGCCAATATTATGGCTGGAATGAGCATGAAGAAAGCATTGCAGTACATGAGGCCGTAATGCCCCAAATCGGTCACTTCCAGCTTTTTCTTAATGTACACTGCGTTGACAGCAGTCAGAACATTGTTAGTGGTCACGAGCACGTACCCGTACATGCTAAAGGTCAGGTCTTTACTGGAAATTGACATTTTAAAATGACATGCGAATTATGAATTTACAAAAAATATTAAGCAAAACGCATAGCTATTTTTAAATACCTGAACGCTACAAGTGCTCCGATAATCATCATGTAAACTGAAATTTGAACTGCACAAGATGCCTTGACCCTAAAAAGCAACGTCATAGGTCATGCCATACTCATTTGACATCAAACAATGTTTGTATGTGCTCTACAAGTGGTAATACTAAGGTTTCTATTTTACCCAAGAACGTAAAATTCTGCAACCATCGTCATCAAAATGGCAAATCTCCTCAACACAGTGTGCATTGGAAGACTCACGGATTGCGTTCCTCCAAGTCCCGTCACGGCATTTCCAAAGAAAAGTAATGGTAATGGATACAACTTAAATAATTCAAGTAATTCAGCATAATCATGATTAATTATGGATTCTATTAAATTAAATGTGTCAGTGATTCGTGATTCGCGACCTACTTTTTTAAACGTGGTGAAGTCAACTGAAGGTAAACTATGAATAAATCCCCATTGTTTACCAGCCCATAGTGCCACAACAGTTGTGAGCAGTTGTAACACGCATACGAATTGGAAGGATGGAAAACTGAACATTTTAAATAACATAATAAATCAGGTTAATTAAAATGTGATTAGATTCTGATTCATCATCAATATCAATCATCATCACGTCTCAACTCTCAAATCTACATGATCTAAGTGATGACGACAGACGACAGTTTCCTCCGGAGTACGGGAGTTGGAGAAACTACAAACTCCAACTTCCAGAAATTCAAAACGTACTCCAAACTTCCAAACTACAAACTCCAACTCCCAGAAAATGGGAACCTAACCTAAACCTACTCCAAACTGTTCAAACTCCAAACTCCAACAACTTCCGAAAATGCTTACTCCCGTCATCACTTGATCATTAAAAATTAAAACCCGCACGGCAATCATGATACCTTTTAATTTATTGATTTATTGACCATTTTATAGACTTAAATAATTTTACCTGTACGACGTCAAAACCACTTTATTCACAACGGTAATGAGAAACGAAGCACTGAAATAAACCAAAGCAGATGCAATCTGCTGAAAAAACGATGGAACTTCCTTGCTAATCTTAGTCTTATCACCGGAATCATCTTCAGATTTGGATTTATTAGTATGACTCATATTGTTGTCCATTGTCAAATGAATTTGTTCCATCCGCCCAAAATGGTCTTTAGGACTTTCATTGACGGAACTCATTTTTACTAACTATAATTTAAATGCACTGTAAGACAATTTGAGAACTCGCATAATAATATTGAAATTTTGAATTTGGGCTACAGATGTGACAAATATTGAATCAGCAGCCGGATTATCTGTTTCTACGTTGAAATAGCAAAGCTGCGTAATGTACAGATCACAATCGAGTTCACATCAAAATCGACAATGTGGAAATTGGCAAAAAGCGTATCATAACGGTACATGGATTGGATACCGCATACGCGTTGATGACGTAATCATCTGTAATCGTTTGACGGAACTCATTTTTACTAACTATAATATAAATGCACTGTAAGACAATTTGAGAACTCGCATAATATTGAAATTTTGAATTTGGGCTACAGATGTGACAAATATTGAATCAGCAGCCGGATTATCTGTTTCTACGTTGAAATGGCAAAGCTGAGAGTAATGTACAGATCAAAATCGAGTTCACATCAAAATCGACAATGTTGAAATTGGCAAAAAGCGTATCATAACGGTACATGGATTGGATACCGCATACGCGTTGATGACGTAATCATCTGTAATCGTCATTGTCATTGTCGCTACTCAACTGTGACCGTCGAAACTGTCGAAACCCCCGCAGAAGGATTTTTGTCTTCACGCCCTTGCACTTTCATCTTATAAAAAATGGAATTTTCAAGTGGTGAAGTTGACAAGTTGACAATTGCGGAAAATGCCACATCGTTTTTTAATGGATAAAATCCAATGAATGAAAGATCACTTTGAAGATAAGAGTTTTCCCTTTTAGTCGACAACCTGAATTTTTAATTCAATTCCGGAAAATGCCACATCGTTTTTTAATGGATAAAATCCAATGAATGAAAGATCACTTTGAAGATAAGAGTTTTCCCTTTTAGTCGACAACCTGAATTTTTAATATCATTTTTGAGGTTGTCGACTATGCATTAAGTGAAACGTGAAAATGTCATTTTTTATGTCAATTCGATCCCGTTCAAGAACTGCGTATTGGGTAAACTTGGGAAATCTACAATTTTACATCTTATAGTGGAAATCATAACAATGAAGAATCACAAGATTTTGCAAATAATTTTGATAATAATCGGATTACCCCCGATCCGCATAAAATCTCAGAAATTGACCTTCCTCCACATTCTCCAGCTCATGTACGCTGTGCTTCACATTATTGTGAACATGTACTTGATATACAAAAAATCTCTGATCATCATGGACGCTCCGCAGTTTGCCAATCAAATGGGAGGAATCATTGTCACCTACTCACTTGCAGTGACCGCACTTTTGGTTCACATTTGCGATTTAACATTTCGAATGTACACATTGGTGATTTCATTTTCCAAATCCTTCATGGGGAAACTTGAGACGATTGTTACTTTCTCGCAACGATACCCGGATTTGATTACCAAAGCTTCAACCTGGACTTGGATAGAGATTTGGGCTTATCTACTATCGTCGGTCACTATCATTGAGCAGTTTACTGTTGAAATTATGGGTTTTGTTCGAGATAGTGAGTACACCCCGGGTCAATTTTACGGATCGGATGATTGGTATATGAGCGTTTTGCGAATTTGGGAATTGGCGTTCATTGATACATCCATTCTTGACATTTTGGGGTTAGTTGTCCTCACCTGGATTCGATATGGAAAAGAGGCATTGGCATCTGTCAATTTGTACTTGAAGAATAAAATTATCGCAATGTCAGCTCAAGGTCAAGATTACAACGATGACCCACCTGCTCACTTTGATGAGAGGAAATTACAAGTGCAATTCATAACGGAAGACATGTTCTCAGAATTAGTTCATTTGCAATGGATTTTGAAATTGTACGAGGAATTTGTTCAAGTTTGGAGATCCGTGGAAAGTCAATTAGGATCCGCTTTGTTGATTCTCTTCGGTGTTTTGACTATCGAATTGAGCGTCCATTGTTTTCATGATATCACAGCAACAATGGACATGGGTCCTTTTGAAACAATCACTGTGAGATTTTACATACGAACTTTTTGTGTTTTTTCTACTATTCTTGTTCTTACGAGCTCTACGCATTATTTTCATTCAGAGGTTAGCATTTTGAGAATTTTTCAAAATGTAAACCAAATCAAAATGTAATGATTGAAAAACGAATGATTTTATTAGATTTAGATTGAACCCTTTTTGTAATCGCAGATTTCCGATTTGAAACGTAACCTAATTTTACTTCAGTTACGTTGGTTCTCAGAAGGAATTCCGAAAAATGATCAAACTGAAAAACTTATTGCAATTTTGTATGAATCCGTCAATCGGAGCAGTTTGTCCATTCATGCCAATGGGTTTTTCAATATTGAACGGTCGACTGTGACGTCGGTGAGTCATTTTTTAGAAAATGTTTAATTAGACATTAAATTAAATTTAAATTACAGTTTGTGTATTGCTGCAATTGGTACTTAATGTTTTGGTTTTGGTATTTGGTACGTATTGTTTTGTTTTAGATGATTGGAATAATTTCAACTTATTTAGTAGTTCTCTTGCAATTTCGAATTTCTCTCCTTCCACAAAATTAAATGACGTAAATGACTTAATTAAAACCTTAATCATTTTCGTCCACCACCGAGAGGACGGATACTACTCACCAAACCTAAGCTGTTGTTCACCCGATTCGTGGTTGATGACAATGTCGGTGACATTGTTGTCACAGTCGGAGGAAGGGTGTCAGTCTGTGTTTCAGTTTGCATTGTTTCCGGTTTTTCCGTTGAAGTTGTCTTTTTAGGTGCCATATGCTTTGCCGATACTTTGGGAAACGGGATGACAGCATTCACCGTTTCTTGTGATGTCACTGGACCGCCTGGTGGGTTTTTAACTGTTCCAGGACATATTCCAGCGTACATGTTTTGTATCATGAGAATGTCACCTTTGCTGAGAAAGGATGTTTGACCCAGTTTCGGAATGCCGTTGTTGTCCGTGGACCCGTAGAGCGGATATGGGATTCCGGCGATGAGATTAGCCTGAATCGAAAACAAGGCACTGTATAAACACATGGACGACAATTTGGAAATAACATTGACATGACATGACATTGACATCTCACGTACCACCGGGGTCATCGTATCCTTCCCATTGTTACTAAATGCACTTTTTGGATACTGCATGAGACTCTCGTAATTGTAAGGAACGCTGAAATTGTCCTGTGAGATTCCCAGGTCACTTCCCCGAAGAAAGTTCCTGCGCACTGAATTGTTGTCGATGTTCTCATAATGAATGTTAATGTATGAATCCCTGTCATCCCTTTGATGCTCGTGCTCAAACCCAAGTGAATGAAGAAGTTCATGAGCCACAACTCCAGAGTACAAGTAACCTGGGTGAGTTTGACCCAATGTCGCATTATCCGTTTGCAAGCATAACCATTGACCTCCCGTTCTTGTGTTGCCGACTGCAGCCGAGAATCCGCGTTCATTCCGAATCAATAAGTAATTGTCCCAAGTTTGGTTCTCATTGTTGACAAACACAATGCAAGTGAAAGTGGAAATATGAGTCATGATGGATTCAATGAGCTGTTGCTGTTCTGACGCTGTGTACAAAACAATGTGTCCATTGTCAATAAATTGTTAAGTTCTGATTCAAGACTCAAGAGTCAAGACATTCAAATTCGTTTCGTTTCATTTTTATAGTAACTGTTCCAAAAATGTCATTTCCATACTGAAATCTCCGTTTCGGAAGACGTAAGGAACAATTCCATCGTCCCATCGGAAGGAGACGTCGGACAACCCGGAACGTAAGTATTTGTTCATAATGAACATGTCGTCAATTTCCAACCAGGCATCATCGCTCAAAAGTGACAATTCTACAATAATAGAGCACAAAGGTTACAAAAAATGTATTAACTACAACTACCAAATTAATAAATTAATTATACATGCACCTGTACAATATAATACGTACCGTTTAAATGCACCGGAAAATCCGAAACTGGTGGTTTTTTTTTGCTGTATTCCGAGGTCAACGGGTTGACCAATGCTGTAAATATTATCAGAATTGTCACAAAAATCATTTTCTATATTCTATTGAATCCAAAGACAAAGAGCTAAACGCTTTCAAACGTGTACCTCAACAAAAACTAAAACACATCATGCAACGTTGAAAACTTTGACACAACACGCCAATTTTATGCATTTTACATTCACCTTGACACGTTTTTGCATGTAAAGTTTGCATGTGTTCAAGAATAAAACAACGCTTTTGGAAAAAGATGCCTTTCAGTTGTTTTTGGTGCTGTCTGCTGTCTGCTCTTATATATCAAATATAGGTACAAATATTCTAGAACTTACATAAATATTCATTCAAAAGATAACCTCAAGTCGTCTTATCAGGTGAAGGAATAGTGTCTAGGTTAGGTTTTATTGTTAATCAATCAAAGAAGAGCAGAGTGAAACTTGCTACACAGTCAGTCGTATCTGAAGGAAATAAGTGAAATGAGTACGATAAGGGGTTTCAATTAGGGATTTATCGACTGCTGTTATCCTGTTGAACTTTGCATACTCTCTTGACCTACGGTAAGTTGTTAGACAAGGCAAGGTCATGCAGGTAAAGCAAGTATATGATGTCTGGAAAAGGCATTTTGAACTAGAATGACCAGAATGTGTCCAGTTTGGCTCGAAAGAGCAAGAAAATTCCTCGTGACATGTTCATCTGAATTACACTTTTTGCATAGTCCAAAAACATAGGAATTTTGCAAGGAGTCAATTTTCTGAATGGATCCGTCATCGTCACCTTTTGTGAGAGTTAAGGATGTGTCATGTGCTATTGACCTTTTGGAATCAAGGTTACCAAAGTCATGCCATGTAAGAAAAAAGTTTGTTTTCGACATGATTCTGACAATTCTGATTCTGACATTCTTTCGTGTCGTTCAGTCGTCCTGACCTGACCTCCTAACGTCCTAATCCTAACCTAACTGCCCTGACCTCCTGCTGATTGACCTTCTATTCTATAGTCCTAAATTAGTTTCATTGTTATCATCTGAATCTGTCAGATATTCAACATGGCAATGATGCATGAAAAATTCAAAGATGTAATGACATTCTACTCTCTCAATTCTGGAATGACATCGGATTCCTGGATAGTAGCCACATTTTTAAGAGAAGTAAGCAATGCTTGATGAAAAGTAGAATCAAACTAATATTGTTAAGAATGATTTTAATGTCTAAGATGCAATTTATTGTGTTCAAATTGTTTAGGACTACACAATTGATATCAACATTTCCGCTCCGGAGAATTTGCATTCCCTGGACGAGTTTCAAAATGCCCTTGTTAACTCTAAATTGGTTAACTGGGACGAACCATACATTTTTGCAGCTGTGGACCGCAAACTTTCGCACATGCTTCGACACTTAAGCATTGACATAAAAGGGAACAGCACCGGAGTCAACCCAGGTGTCATGTTTTACCGCACTCGAGAAAGCTGTGCACAAATGGATTTTCCCAGGTAATTCATTACAACTCTCCGACCTCGTTAAAATGTTTATACTTTCAACGCTGTTTTCAAATCACAAATCGTATACATTTCAGTCGTGGAGGAATAGAAGTGAAATCCCTAGATTCCGCAAGAGGAAAGGAATTTTTTGCCAAAACATGGAAATTCTTCAAAGAAGGATCACTCCCATATATCACCAAACTTCTCGACCTCAATCCGTCTTCCGGTGTATTTCTTCAAAACTCTGATTTACTAGTGTCTGGAGTCACCGTGGCCGGAAGTGGAATGATGAGCATGCTTCATACGTTGGAACCATACAGAAGACAAGGTTACGGGCAAATCTGCATGGAATTCCATATGAAAAATTTGGTGTCTCAAGGTCTCGTTCCTTGTGGAACTGTAGAATTCAAAAATGAAGTGTCGAAGAGGTTCCTGGAGACGCGATGCGGTATGCAAATATCTCACGAGGCAGATTATGTGTTCTACAATGGATCTACATTTTGACAACGGGTTTCTAATTTTCCGTTGTCATGTGTCATGTTTATGATTTTTGCAAAGGTTCTGTGTCAATTTCAAAGTGCATCTTCAATACTTGGAAGTGGAGTTGAAAAGTTGTAGAGTAATGTAAAATCATTTAAAGATTGGTTTAATAAACAGATTCAAAATTCAAGTCTAATACAAAATCGACAGAATGTCTCTTCTAAATGGAAATCGTATGATTGGTTTGCAAGCAATCCGGAAAGCACTAGCTTTTTCATCTGGGCGTTTTTACCCTTCAGATATGTCCAGGTTCATGAAAAGTTCAAAAGAACAGGTCAAAGTTTAAAATGTGTCGTAGAACGTCCAAATGACAATACCTATGCATTTTTTCCAGGTTTCGATTCAAAGTATCTCATAACTACTCTACATCTTCCGAAGCTGTGGAACAATCACGAAGTCCGTTGGGATCCTCCCCTGGGAACCTACCCGAAATTCCAAATCCCGTGACCGTTTTCAAACCCGTTCTCCAACCAGTTTTCGATTTCGAGCATGTAATTCGGCATCTAGAGTGTTTTAACGATTCAATCATAAAGAGGAAAATGGGGACGAAGAACACAGTCATGCAATTGGAGAAGATGTACGAGGAGGCCAAAGGATACAAAATGACAATTGAAACACAGGAGAAGGAAATGGAAGGAGTGGCCAACAACATTTCATGGCATTTACAAGACCTCAAAGCAAAGAATCACGACACGTCCAAAGAACTAAAGAAACTACAAGCAAGACATAAGGATCTTCGAATCGACATTCGAACTGCTACTTCCAAATTCACAGCTTTAAATGACAAAATTGTCGATGTCCTCTTGTCCATGCCGAACATTCTGGATCCGGCCACACCCGAGGAACCCAAACTTGTTCGAGAGACAGTGGCTCAGGATGGAATTCAAAAATGGGATTTTCCTTTGTACAATTGTCATGAATTTCTTGGGAGACATCCCAAAGGTCGTCCCAGCAGTGGATCTGATTATTACAGTAAGCATACAGGCTATACTCTTATGTATTTATACTTAATTATGGTACCATATGATCTTGACCTTACAAACGCCATGATCTTGTCCTAAGACTCTTACAAAACCTACGTTGTCGAAACGCCAGTTGGATCCACACTTACAAAAGAGTTCGAGTTGCTGGGGAAAGCTCAAAAATTCCTCCTGGAGAATGGCTACAAAGAAACGGGGTGTTTTAAGAAATCAAAAACGAAGATTACATCGCGTAGCGTAGCTAACCCTTGTGACGAATTCCTCCGGATTCGGGAGGTAAGTGAATGAGAAAAGATACCAGTATCCCCCTTTGCTCTTACCAATTTCGTGACCTTAACCTTTTGACATTCCAGGACAAAATCGAAGATCCATCAGCCCTCCGGAACTATCTTCTCGGTGGGACCAACTCTCCATTCCAACTTGCAGACATAACTCATACAATCGTCAAAGACGTTCCTCTCCGGTGTTTCGTGGCAGGTCGGTCTTACATGTCCTACAAAACCCGTTCGGGAAAGTCATCCGAACCTGGACTTTTCCATGCGAAACAAATGTACGTCCTCGCCGGGTGTAAGACGGAAGAAGAGATGGAAACTGAATTTCAAAAACTGGCTACAATGATGGACACTTTCTTTGTGTCACTTGGCCTTCCAAAATTTCAAGTCCAGATGGTCCATGCTCAAAAACTGCTTCCTTATGAAAAGAAAAGGATGTCATTCGTCATGAACAAATGTGACAAATCCCCAGTCAAATTACTAGGTGACATTTCCACTCTGGGGGATTATCCTAGCAAGCGTCTCTTGTGCTGTTACCCGGATAAGGATGACAAACCCGGATTTTTACATTTGGTTTGTGGAACTTTTTTTAATGTCACTAATTTCCTTCGTGACAAAAATCGCTTGAA
>JABASF010000291.1:0-48538 GCA_019776145.1 Harlomillsia oculata | reverse complement strand
GTGTGGCAATGATGGGACTTGGAATGTTTAGTATCACTTACTCTTTCATTGGAACAGTAAGGAATCGAATCACAATTTTAATGACCTGTACTGAAGTTGAAATTAAATGATACACACAGAATGATTGTAATTCATCTGTAAATCTTTGTTTTGTTTTTATTAGGTGATGAACGCTATTGTTACTTACGGTATTATCGTCCTTCAATTTAACAAAACTTGAGTTTCTGCTGCCTTGAGCTACAGTTCAACCTCAGCTCCAAATGAAGCGATTTTCGCATTCTCATACTTATTTGATGCAACATGCAACATCTGAATAGGCGGGATGCAGGTTTTTGCAAAATGTTGATGTTACTGGAAATCATTTTCCAACAGACTGCTGTTCAAGTGCGCTGCAGATTTGGTAGCTCGACATTATGGCATTATGCCTTGCACATGACCACAACCAGAAGTGAGAATCAGAAGATCACAACCAAGCTTTTTCTTCGCTTTTCTTCACAAGGATCTTGACATTTTTGGCATTGCATTAAACGTAAACATAAAATGATTTATGCAAAATGTATTGCTTTCTTACTTTATAAACTCTTTGAATCTATACGTGCAGTAATATGCAAACCCTCTATAAACAGCGTAATAAAGCCATTCAATGTCATCGTGCTGTCATACTGAAATTACGTTAAAATTATATAGAATGTCATATTTTCTTAAATCATCTATTGTTTCTATAAGCTGAAACATTGCTCATGTCGGTTTGAGTGCTCTCTTTTGCGCAATACTATAATAAAAGAAGAGGATGGAGTTATGTTTCTACTTAACGATGAAGGAGAAGATGTTAAGATTCGTTTTATGTCTCGACGTCATGTCACAAGACTATAAGATACTCTGCTAGGCTATTTACTGCTGAGTAACGCTGAGAATATTTTTGCCGAGTTCAAAGTCACGCCTAATTTCCGGTATTTCATAGTGCTGGACATTACGGACTCGTGGGGCATAAAATGTCTTTCCATGACATTAGACAGCCCATAGATTTATAGTGTTTGCTTTTCTATACACGCACGGTTACCATTGCGTGATGTTTCATGGGAAAGGACCATATTGTCACTTGAAGGTCGTGCGTAAAACTGAAGAAATAATTCACGTCAGCGTCTTTAATACACAATAGCATTTCATTTTCGTTATTAAGCTTGAAAATTTAATAGTCTCATCAGTTCACATGCCCACTTCATTAAACACTCTTCCAGTCAAGGAAGAGACGTGGAACAAACAACATTAAGTTTCTATATTCTTCAGCAGTGATTCTCGTTCTTTTTCATTTTTACCTCCGGTTTGGAAAGATCAGTTATTGAATTCTTATACCAGTTTATATAGAATTTTAGTTTGTGGTTGTGGTTGTTTCTTCGTTAACTTTCCTGATTATTGTCAGGGTCTCAATCTCAAAGCTCAAAATCTCTATTTTAGTACCATCTTTACTACAACTTTTATCAGGAATTTTATGTAGCGGAAAACTTTCTCATTATGGCACCCCGTTACATTGCAGTGAAAGGTGTCGGAGGATTATCAACAGTAAGTAAAAGTTCATAGCTGAGCAAAGGCGTATTAATACTTTGGTATTTATGAAGTTACAAACAATCAATAGTATACATGATTTTGGATATATTTTCTACGCAGTTATTTGCAGTAGCTCTAATAGCCGTGTCTGCGCTGTTACTTCAACAAGCCGTTTATTACCAGGAACCTCATAATCTATCCAGCCCTTATACTAGAAGTAGTAATCTAAACGATTACGATTACGGAGTTTACCGAACCGGAGGACATGGTCATCACAATGATTACCATGACTCGCATTCATCGGGATTCAACCGTTTGGATGCAACGCACGCTTTGTACCATCGACAAGAATTTTATCGATATAATCCAATTGTGGTCATCTCTTCCATCGGAGTTGTCCTCGGGACAGTTCAGCTCGTAACGTCATTTCTTCTTTGCTGCGTCACTTCCAGGGTAAATTTTATAAATAATAAAGCGATGATGATGATACCATTGAGCTTACGCATATACTAGAACGCAATGAAGGAAAACTGACAATATTGAAGTGAAAACCTCAATTTCCGGTGTAAACATGCTATAGTATCATTATTTCCTGTGAACAGAATTCCCGAAGCTTGTCATTCATCTGGATGGGAGGTCATTTATTGATTCTGTTGGCGGTTGTGGTTTCCTTCGCATTGGCCTTTTACTACAATGTGATTTACCGTGACTACAGAAGCAAAGACATAGTGGAATACTATTACCGCTACTACGACAATCCCAAAGGGCAAGCCTTCTCAGCCTTCCTGGGTCTCGACCTGGTCTTCATCATTCTTGCTCTTATTATCGTTGGATGTCTCATGCGACACGATGACACTGACAATGATAGTGAACGACACAAAAGCAAAGGACAAGGCGACCGATGGCAGTCCACCAGTCAACAAGGACATCTCAACCAGGGGAACAATTATCAAGAAGGAAGAGTATGACAATGACCAGTCGCAAACTTTGAAGGAAAAGTCCTTTTAAAACTTTACAAAATGATCTGATTAACTTACATTATTTTATGAAACGCGACACATTTTGTTTCAATTTCAACTGAAGCAGCGTATTGCTTCTTACAATCATAAGTTCAGCTCACTTCAATAGTTTCCTTTGTCTTTTTCAAGGTGGCAATTTAATAATTTCTTATTGTTTTCATAATACTACGTTATAGTAAATGTAATCGTAAATTTGCCCATAGGCCCATGGCTCATACTAGCTTCCTATTTAAGACGGATGATCCGAACCAGAAGAAAGAAGCATTTATAACTATCCTTATTATAATTATACAACTTTATTAACTCATGATACATTACACAACTATGAAAATAAATTACTAAAAAAGGAAAATACAGCATGACGTTATAATATTATCTGTCATTGGAAGCAGCATTTGGTGAAAGAATCTTGATTGCGAAATACGTAGTTAGAAAATTTAGATGTATTTTGCAGTGTGAAAGAGCAGGTTTCATGTAGTTTCATAAAGGACATGTTACGTAGCTTGCTTGCAGGTTGAAAAGATCTAAAAGTAAAAGTACACAAGCGGAATATTCGCAATGTGTTATTTTCTTTATGCGATTTCATAGTGCAGAAAAGCAAGCGGCATGTTTGCATTTTGCACAACTTCTCACTTGTCTCACTGCACGCATCCCAGCTTTCCTCGCACCCATTCAACAGCACCACGTCGAGTATACTCTCGCGTCTCTTCCGTTGGTCTCAGTCTCACTCGCAAAATCTCATCTTTCAAGCACGCCTCACCTGCATTTCTATAGACTCATGTTTCACCTGCATTTTTCCTCCGACTTCGTCAGTTGAGCTTGTACATTTCTCTTCTCCTCCAGAGTCAGAGTCCTCCAGATGAAAATGTGTCACCTTATCCGGATTGTTACAACGGTTCCAAAATAAACTATTATTTTGATATTTAGTGCTCATTTGAAATTCTCCAGTGTCAAAAAATCTTTGTCGTTGTCATTGTACGATCGAACGGTTCGTTCCTATCGCTGAAACCAGCTAAGGTACGTACTGTCAAATGGTTGTTTTAAGATTTGCTTGAGTTTGCGTATGTGTGCTATAATCCCAGAAAACTGTTGCATAAATTTTGAGGATGCTGCTGATTTACCAAAGAGTATGCAAGATCGTTGCTGATTTACAAAAGTTCAAAGTTGAATTTGAGACGACGAGGAATGAGGTTCAAGTGTTTTCTGATTGATAATTGAGTCTCGTCTGTTAGCTTTTTACGGTGTTTGGCACGAGTTTTAGGTTTGGTTCTATGTTTTGTGTCAAGTATCGCTATGACCCTAAGGCTCAAACCAATTTCCCATAATGCAAAATAATTCTGGTCTGTATTCCCAAATGAACTCGTATTGTACGAGGTCTGTGAAAAATGTTATTATAATGGCAAAGTTCCGAGTTCACGTGTATGGTTCAAGTTCAAAAAAGCTTTTTTTTATCGTGAAAACTTCATGTTGGCTGATGAGTGAAATGAGGATCATTTAGTAATTTGTACTCGCGAAATTGCTCATTATTCAATTAAAGGCTCATTCCAAGGTTCCTAAGGTCTGCAAGTGTCACGCACACTCAGGATTACAAGATGATGATAGACAGAGACTGTGTGGTGATTTCTGAATTTTGATTTTCCATGAGATTCTGAGTGGTTACATCGCACAAGACATGTCTGAGAGATTAGTTATCTTGCATCTGGTTGGTTTGGCCCGTTGTAGAAGATTTTGTGCACGCACCCTGGAACAGAGAGAATTTTTGCGAGAGAGTATGCCTCGTGTGTCCTACTGGTACTCATGTTCGTGAGAGCGAATAGAGTAAAAAAGCAGGGGCAATAATAAAAAAACGCGGTATAAGGCTCATTTGGTGATTTGCGATGGAAGTCAGTGGCAGTGCATGGTCGTGTGCACTAATGGTAGAGCGTGATGAGTTGAATGAGAGGCAGTGGCAGATCCACTTTCCCATGGAAATGGAGCATTGGACGAGGACGAATTAGAGAGATGAAATTTTTGAAGGTACAAGAGATGAGATGAGACCTGTGCCCGTAATTGCAGGTAGCAGTGCATTAGCTTTGGAGTGTGTGGAGTATAATAACTCGTGATGAGGTGAGAGTCGAACAAAAAGTCCCGTTGACTGAGACTCTCGCTATTCGCGCAGTCCCGTTGAATTGCAAAGTGAGTCTGGATTTTGAGACTCTCACATCCGTCCCGGTCCCGTTCACTGAGAGTCTCGTGCTCGACTTTGATACCGTTTGTGAGACGTCTCTTCTCCTCTTTGTGCATTCGCCAAAAATCCCGTTTGTTCTTGTTCGCACTCTGTGCAGACGAACTACTACAAGCTTTTCAACTCTCATGCGAGATGTGTACGGCGAATTCATAAAGAGAGGCATATGGGCTCAACTGCGAAAAGCAAAGGGAGCCACAGCCCTCGGAAACATTCAAAGTATAAAAAGCCATTGCCATTCCGTCCTGTCCCAGTCAGTCCGACCAGCCAACTCTGGCTCGTGAGGCAAGTCTTTCAAATATTTATTTTTCATTTTATACATTAGCAAGTCTCTATTTTCAAAATTGTGCGAAACGCAATCCGTGCGTATACATTTGCACATCCTACAATACCAGACTTGTGATTTTCGATTCCACGGCTTTGTTCCGGCTGCTTCTTCACATTTGCGGCTCCTTTAGCTTCGGCTCTTTGAGCATGACAAATAATCACGTACACTTCGATACCAAATCCCACTTTAGTTTTCCTCTTGTCAGATCACGATCATTCTTCGTCCTTTGAGATCATTCACCAACCGTACTCTATACTTTTGATATCAGTTACGGGGAAACCTGAGACCCTCGGATTAATACCCTGAGACTTGCGACTTTGTCCTTACATTAGGTTCGCACTTTGCCCCTCGCTAGCTATCTGCATCTACAACTAATGTACTGTTATATTATTAGCAGAGCTAGGAGCTTGAGGCTTTAACATTTTCATGATTACAGCACAGCGTTAATACCTAATAAACCAGTATAGCCCATGATTTCATATATTGGTTAATTTAATCTTGTAGAGTTGGCTGGATAATCAAGAAGCAGTAATCAAGGTCTTATCGGAATCGGAACTGCATCTTTCAGGAGCCGATATCGGATACTACCAATTCGTCAGCCTAAAATCACCTATACAACTGAAGGTGCCTCAACCAGTATAGGCCACTGCCGACCTGATCAAGTCCATCAAGTATTGCAATTTGCCATCGCCATTCGCATTGCAGTGCAGCACCACTTCGTTTTGTTTGGTTAGTCATAATAACGTCATTATCACTTTAACAAAGTCCTTATTAATGATAAACACATTAGAACTAAACTAATATCAGCATTCAGATGATATATTTGTTTAAAGAAACCAAAATTAAATGAACTGACTTTTAATATGTCAACAGGTGGAACGGATTACTATTTACTATACCCATTTCAGTTTTCTAATACACAACAAGATCGGACATTGGAGATGATCGCGGAGTCGGAGCCAAGACTTTCTTCGGAAAAGGCGGTGAGCTGCGGTCCGTTACGTCCATTGAATCCTCCGTTGATGACCATTGGCAGGATACGTACCCGTACGTTGCATTCATTCTGTCATTGTCATTACAAGTAGGAAAAGGAGACATCATCCCGCTTCAGTCTATTGTACATACGACATCCTCGTTTGTCACTATTTTAAATCAGTTTTTTTGTGCGGTCTTCCTCACTCGAACTGTGGTTGGATCATGTTTGTGCTGGGCATATAGAGACGCTAGACGTAACTTAAAATCCTTTTTGTATCAATTGTTATTGTTACATGTGTCAGATCATGCTGAGATTTGAAACAACTTACCATTGTTTTATACAAACTGTCCCGTTTTCTATTCAGCTAATTACTATTGTTTCACGATCAGGTAGGAATTTCAAGTATATCATGTACGACGTGTCTTGGATAAGCTTCCGTATCGTCTTCATGATCAAAACAAATATAGTGATAAGCACACAGTTCGAGAGAGTGACAGATTGCACCTTTTCGTAGCATTATACACACGTTATTTTACGTAAGGTCATTAAATTGCTTTCCACAAGATCTCAGGTACCCATTTCACACAGATCCGAGGCCACATAAAAACACATCAGCAAAGGCACGAGGAATGTCAAAAATCAAATCTAAATTCTCCGTTTTAAACAATGATAAATGTTCACAGGTTTAATCCGATTCAGTTCCCTGTAAAGTTACCTCTTAATTACATTTTAGTCTCCGTGTTATTAATTATTTATAGAAATGTTCATACTAGGATCGTCTCCAGCTTCTTCGTTAGTTACTTTCGAATGTTTTAATTGCTTACAATGAAATGAAAAATGAAGGATGCGCACCGACAAGCTACCCTTTTCCATGCAACTTTCCATCAACTAACAGATTCCTAATGAGCGATTTTTATGTTTTGTACACTATAAGTAAATGTTGAAGGAGTCGTATACAAACAAATATACAAACTACTACAAAAAATATAGTATAAATAAGAATACATTATGCCTAAGGCTGATAAAATCAAAATAAATGCGATTAAATTGTGTTCAATATTGAAAATTCATCACGAAACTTATTTCTTAATTTTAGGGAAACGCAGCGGAGAAGGAGGTTTCAACTTGGCATCCAAACATTGTGTCATCCTTCAAAATCAAAATGCAAATGAAAACTATCGTCACAGTTCCTCCTCAGTTTCCCGTTCCTCTTCATTATCGTAATGTGGCTCTAACTATAAGAAAGACCATCGAGGATCAAGGTTAACTATAGACAACCACACAAAAGTTAACTTGTGTGATATTGATATGGGAAGCGAACTGTTAGTTGTCAAAAAATTGTGAATATTCAATGGACAGCCGAGAAGAATATCTATTAATGTTGATATTCTTTGTAATTAATATTTATGGTTACATTATTGATTTATTTAAGTGACTTTATGGTTCGCATTTGGTTAACTTCCCAAGTTAGCAATAATTATAATGTAAACTACGCTAAACGTGCGCTCATACATGTACCTGCTATATATTTGCAAATGGAAATAATCTTGTCACTTTCCATTTTTGTGTCCCATAATGAAAGTAATTAGCTACAACTACAAGGTATCAAATGAAACCTGTAATTGCGGTATTCTGTTTACCAATTCCACGAACAATGTCAAATTATATTATAGTTAGTATAAGGGATAAATAGGATAAAGGTTTAAATGTAAATTAGACCAAATATTATTTATTATGCAGTGTGTTTACAGTTGTATTTTGAATCGCTTGGTGTCGGATTACCGCGTGCTTTCAACTATAAATCTCTCAAAACAAAATAAAAGTCGTCTGTGATATCAACATTTTGACATTATCTATGATATCTAGTCCTATCAGTCATATTGTCCATTCCTATCCTATGTCCTAGTCCTAGCCTGCCTAGCCATCATTAATTTCTTGAAGTTGCAATTCGCAATGACAGTCGACAGTCGACACGTCTATCTTTATGGTATCTGTGGAATTCAACATACGATCAAACAGTTAACATGTAAAAAATTATTTGATATCGACGTTCAATTTTATTTAACAGTAGTGTGAAATACCAGCAAAAAGAATTGTAAGGGAGCTTTGAGAATTTTTTCATACAGTCGTGGCATGACATTGGCAAGCATGTTTTTGACGATTGACGATTTGTCTATGAGGCTTAGTCCATTGGTGAGATTTAACGGAAGACCTTCGCTGTTGTGTGGGTATTTGTGTGACAAATAATGATGACGTGGACGGACGGATGAAGCGGAAGTTGCCCCGTGGGCCTGTTGTTGGTGCTGTCAGTAAGCGAGTCTTGTCAAGGTCGCTCCCACTTTATTGCGCCCATCTCCTCAACCAAACTGCAGCAAACGTTACCTTTCTTTGTGTCCATATCGAAGAATCAATCAGAAACATCAGCAGCATCACTTACGACAACATTTCCTTTACCTTATTGACTTCAACTACGCAAATCATTGGCGAATAATGTGATGTTAGGAAAACTTGTCAATACAAACACAAAGGCGATCGAATTTGCGAATCAATAAATATTGCACCTTGCATTGTTGCATTTGGTTGGACGTACTTTTCGCGTATGTATTATACTTGTAGTGTTATAATTACGATCATTGCATTTGATCACACATCTCATCAGTCCTTAAGGTTAAAAGGACTTTTATAGGAATTTATATTGGCAAATTGCCTGTGAGGTTCGACATTATAATTTGCATCAACTTGGACATGGGACACAAGACGCAATTGGACGTATCGAAACAAGAAGTGATTGTTGCATCCATCGTCGTCGTGCATCACTAAAAACTTGCATGTAAGAATCAAAAGCAACGCTATCCTTCCTCATGTACGGGCTTCGTCACCCTACTCAAGAAACTGCAATAATTAAAGTGCAAACGGCATGTCTTCAGTGGAATTAGCATTGCAAACGAAATGGCAACGTTCTTATCGTTTGTCGTTGTACAGGATGACGTTAATGACTCTGCAAAAATAAAACAGGAGGGATTTTAGCCAAAAATGTCTACACAGGAAATCAATTAATGATAATACACTGCAGACTATGCTATACTACTGAGACTACGTATACAACTAGTATACAAGAATGTAACACTGATTTATATCTCGGAATTTTAAAACAGGTGCACAGGTGACTAAAAGGAAAGGACCACCAATGCATTAGAATTAGAAGACTCGTCTCTTTGGAATTTATATTTGCAACAACTGTTGTATGGGCTTCTTGCATTGTACGGCATTGTATTAACAACGTTGTTGTTGATGATGTATCTTTGTGCACGTTTTGCACAAATGTGTACTTACCATTTGAGTTTTTGAAAACTGCTTAAGTAGAGAGAAATAATAAAATAATCCGTGTCCAGAAAACCAGTTTGTTGGAAAAAATTACAGGAGGAATTCCATGTCCAGAGAGTGGGTCACGTCATCGCAATAATTCCAGTCGTATTATGTAAAACGTCTTGCGTAGGTTTCCTTATCTTTCGTATAGTTTTGTGTGTAAAGATACAGATCGGGATCTGTTTTCCCTTGTCCACTAATTCCTATTCCTACCACACCTTTTGCATTGGTGAGTTGAAATGCTCTTAGACAACCTGGACAAGTTTTCACATTAATCTGAAGGTTCTTTGCGGTTGGCAAATAGCAAATTGACTTTTTCCTTTTTTTATGATTTTCTAACCCATTTTCAGTCGGTCAGGGCCATTAAAGAAAGAACTTCAAGAGGATCTCGAAAAACTCATCATCTCGTCTCGGATCTCACCCGATTCTAGGAAAAATCGTTTACGTAATATATTTTAGGCATTCTCATTTTTACTACTGTCAAAGCTTCGAATTTGGCATTTTGTGGAGAAACGATGTTGCAATTTTGCAGTGCCTCTAAACCAAAACCTCAGAATTTGCAATCAAATGTAAACGAGGAAAACTGATGCGCAGTTCTCAAAGTTAATCCACGTGTACTTACATGTGGACAAGCGGATCTGAATCCTTTTGTGTGAGTCTTCATCTCGTAAAATAAGATGTCTAGTGTTACAGGTACTAAATACACTTTACAAGGAGCAGTTTTGATGATTGTAGGTTTTCGAGTCATACAGTGTGACTCAACAAAGTAATCAAAAGAAGAAATACTGAACTGAAATGCATTTTGCCAGTTTTTTTTTGTTTTTCTTCATCTTAAACTTCAACTAGCTGCATAACAGTTTGGGCGTGTCGCTTCCAAAGTTGAGACACGATCTCATCCACGAGCAGGACTCAAGAAAACTTGAGGACACTCATGCGTGCAGTTTTATGCAATTGAGCATTCATTTAAATAGCAGTTTAGCATAATGACTTTCTAATCACAAGATGATCTTTGTTCCTAAATCTTCAGAATGTGAGAAACTGCACTACATTTTTTGTACTTTTTTAATTGTCACGCTTCTGAGAAATAATAAGCTTCTTTATAACATTGTTGTACTACACGTATTTTTATATAGCGTAGCAATTTTAACATCCTGCTAAAAAATTGTTATACATGGTTTTCATACTTGTTTGTACCTTAACCGTAACTGTAATTTTGAGAGAAGTTTAACGTTTCATGAAGTTTACAGTGTAATCTCGTTTGTAAAACATCTTAATTAAAATCATTTAATGGAAGCTCGTGAAAAAAATCTATTGTGTGGTTGCAGCGTCATTTGAAAAATGATGTAAATGGGTTTATAATGTTGTGTTTCAATTCATTTCATCAGGTTGTAAAATGTAATCCGCTGGCTTGGCTTAAAATTAAATTCAAGTTTACTTAACTTAACTTCCTGAATTTTTTATAAAAAAGAGTAAAACGACCATAATTGTATATTAAAACAATTAAAAGGACTATTTTTTATTAAAATCATTTTGCATCCCGTTAAAAATTTTTTTGGTATAATTCATCAAATTATTATTGCTCTTACGCAGATAATTTAATGTATAATTTAAAAGGGATAAATATGAAAAATTCACATGAGGAAAAGCTGCAAAACATGTAAATAATCTGTTGTTTGTGATGATAAATTTTTGGAGGATTTTTATGATGTTATAATGTGATAGACAATTCCAGAAAGAAGTATGCAAAGGATGGTGATTTTGGGTATTGAACGTTGATGATGCAAACATCCAAGATAAAATGTATATTAGAGATGAAACTTCCTTTAAAGATGAAGCGAAAGACGATTTCTTGTTTCATCTTGTCTCGTCTTCTCCATTAAATTGTCACGAAGACCATTTTCATGCAGTCACGTTGACGAAGAGCCAAAAGAAGTTGAAGTTGTTAATTCTATCGATTCTGTTGGGGAAGCGATAGCAAACGACACTGTAAAAATGCGTAAGCTGTCCATCTCATTGCCATCCGAGGTAAAGGTAGAGGTGAAGGTAGGCTAGGCTTGGATACTTTTGGATGGATCGGCATGGATGGCTTGGCGTCTCATGAGATGATTTGACTACGAAGAAGACGCCGAGATGATTACAATGTTGTTTTATATCAAATGTACCACACCGGCTAGATAATAACTGAAGCCTGGAGCAACTTTACTACGAAAAGTTATTCCATACCTGTTTTGCACACCTTGCCGTAATGAAACATTAAGGATTGGAATGGGACGAATGGAGACATGACCACCGCATCAGAAACGAAGTGTTAGCACTAAAAGGGAATCAAATGGTGATTTGTCAAGGTCATCCCTGAGGTATAAATTGATTAGGCAAAGAATATGATAGTCACTTGTGCAGCAGTTTCGGCATTGTTCATCTGTGTCTCAACAGACCCCAATCAACTTCAACATGAAAGCCTTCGTAAGTGATTCAAAGCATTTTCAATTTTCATACTAAATTAGGCCTTTTGCTATTTCGTAGTGTGTCAAAATCAAAATCTGTAATTTGACTCTTCTTTTGTTCAATTAGGTTTTCGCCTGCGTCTTGGCTGTGGCTTATGCCGCTCCACAATTCGTCACCTACAACGCCGCTCCAGTTTTGGCTCACGCCCCAGTGGCTGTTGCCCCAGCTGTGACCTCCAGCCAATACCACGCTCAAGATGAATTGGGACAATACTCCTACGGATATTCCGGTGGTCCATCCGCCAAGTCTGAGGTGAAGACCTTCGATGGTGTCACTCGTGGAGGATACTCTTACGTCGATGCCAACGGCATTGTCCAGACTGTCAACTACGTTTCTGACCCAGTGAACGGCTTCCGTGTGGCTGCTACCAACTTGCCAGTTGCCCCTGCTGCTGCTCCAGTCGCTGCTGTCCCAGTTGCCCATGCCGCTAATTTGGCTCCAGTCCACATTGCTGCTCTCCCACAACCAGTTGATGAGTAAGTTCACAGCACATTCCATCCTTAATTAATACCTGAAAGCATGCAGTAGTTAATCAGTAATCAACCGTGTAATTATCAAGTTTGTTGAAACTTCATCATGTGTGAGTTTGAACACGTCGACATGTCCGCATCGACAGGACTTATCACATTGTTGTATTCAGCATTCTACCTATAGTATATCCATCCAGGAATGAAAATGTGCATGCACTTCATGCATACTTAAGCTTAACCATGTCCTACATTTGCAAAGTCAGTATGCTAATGATTGTGTGTGTGATGCGTTTTTGCAGCACCCCAGAAGTCAAGGCCGCCAAGGCTGCTCACTTCCAAGCTTACAACGCTGCTGCCGCCGCCGCTGCTGTGGACCCACAGTAAATTGACACTGTAGAATCAATACCTCTTTTGGATCTTCTTTTTTTCAGTGTTTAGTTACAATTACAATGGTCATCTGTAAAAAAAAACAAAGAAGTTATATTTTGAACAACAACAGCAAAAAACAACACTTTTAATGCTTATATATTGTCCATGTCCTCAAACATCTTATATATACAGACAATTACTATTTTTGAACCAAGAACATCTTCGGTTTCTATATTTGAATGTTAAAATAATAATTTGAATCAATTACTGCATTTTCCCTTGCCTGGCCTTTTTGCTTTTGTAGTGATTTGTTTTATTTTCTTAATATGCCATACTTCCATCCCAAGTTCAGACAAAATTTAATTACCCATCTCTGGACTGACCTGCATTTACTATCTGAGTTTACACTAGCAACACACTCATCTTTATTGCATGTTCAACTTATTTCAGTTGTAATGTTAGTAAAATGTCTATTAACTTCCTAACTATAACTAACTAATAAGATTTTTAGAATTTCCAAGTAGAATTGCATTTACATTTTACACATACACTCTATACATGTCGTAACATTCCATGTACACATTGCACGTCCCACAATGGACCCACAATCAAATTAATATCAATTAATATTGTTGTAGTGAATAATACACGTTAACACTCATTTTGGATTTTCTCTTGTTATTGTTATGTTCTGTACTGTATTTTAAACCGTACTCACATCACTAACTAGTACGTACTATTACTGCATTATTTTCGATGGTTCAATATATTTCTTGTTCCTTTCATTGTTTTGTTTTGTTTTTTCTTCCGCCAAAAAGGTGGTCAAAATAGTCAAAATTCTAAAAATAAAATTGGCAATTAAAATCCCTCTATTTGTGTATCCACTTTCTGAAAAAAATGTCGTATATTTCACACGAATGAGTAATGTAATGAAAAATGTAAAAACTGCTATTTGACCATGTACATTTTAGTATGTACATTTTGTATACATCCATTGAAGACGTTTCTGAAGTACGAAGTTTCTAGCAGTCGCATCGTCATCGTCGCATGTGCATGCCATTGAATGAGATGAATTAAATCACTATTAATTGTCACCTAACAAAAGGAATAGTTGTAAGAGGCCCATGGTATGCTGCATATTTGAAAGTCGAAAACTCTATTCGCTTCGAAATTCTCGAAGCAGTAAAGTCGTAAAGTAAAATAGAAACAAATCCTGTGAATGTGACACTGCTGTGACACATCACGCCCATCTTTAAACAGTGTTTATTGCAGCCTTAACATTGTCAAGTCGTGCCCTGTCACCTGTGGTCTTTCTAATTGTTACTTCGTATCGTCAATGCACTGAGACTGAATGCAAATTACAAATATAGAGCAAGTGAGAAAAACAAATAAAATAATGAAACAAAACCTTTTATAGTCTATGGAAAACAACGTCTTTTGGCATCTATCTTTTATAGTAAAACCTACTCTGAATTTGTCAAGACAGATTATTGTTCAGATTGGGCGGTTTTTCAGAAGGAAATGAAAGAAGAATCAAGATCAGTTGGGGGTTGAATCAAAGTGTCGTCAGAGTGTCACCCACGGCCACGTTTGACAACGACTAGTTCACAAAAATAGACGCTTGAGCATGAATTTTTGTCTGTTTTTTGAGATTTTGAAAAAAGACAACAAGTCAAAAAATACTGCTTTTAATTACGTATTTTACTGAAAGCAAACATAAAAGCTCATCTAAACTTGTAATTTTTTGTCGTTCCACTTTTAGACAAGCGGAGACTGAGACTTCTTTTGTAATCGTATTCTGCACGTTTAATTATTGTTCCAGAAATGAACAAAAGACACGAAGCGACGAGTTTTCTCACGATAAACGTGCTAGATTGGGTGCTACACTTTAATCATTGTTGTTCCATGACGTTTTAAGTTTATGAGTGAATCCCATACGCATACATAAACCATAAAGCACAAATGAAAGGTGGCCTAAACTCATCACTCATCGCTCCTTATGTGCAAAATCCGACTTGATTCCTGGTTTGCTGAGGCACACACATGAGTTTCTAGTATTATATTCACTAAACTAAAACTTATCAAAAAGCGACTGAGCATTACTATAGACTTGTGGTTATTGTTACATTGCAGAGCATTCTTCCAATTTCTTAAAGCATGTAGTCAGTAAAGCCTTGAGAATCCATTCCATTTTTTTTGCTGTTTACTTGCAATTTCGCACAGAAGTCTCGTCACTTCAAGTTCAAAGCCAAAGTATCACGATTACCGTAGTTGCAAGTAAGCAAGCTGTTGTAGTCAGTACGTTCGACTTCGATTTACATTATCAAAAATTGATGGACAACAGATTGCCATTGCTATTCCTTTATAAGTATTTTAATTCCAGTTCTCTTTGTAAGTACAATCAAGGTAGGGCATGTAATTTTATCCTCTCCTTACCTACAAGCAACAAAGATGGAAAAGATATGCAGAAACAGAAAGAGTTATTCCAATTTTGCATCATTCTCTCCTCATGGGCAATTGCCAATTGTGGTTCGAAAGACGCACAGTCAATATAAATACTGTACGAAGATTTATAGGCACACAACTACGCATTCCGTCATCGTTTCTTGTGAGTCTTAAAAAAATATCTGTATCCACGTCCAATCGTCTTGTAACAATTGCTATTCTGTGGGTGCTAAAATTCACAAAAAGGCAGGAGCAGCATCCCCAAAAACCCACATCGAATGCTAAATGCTTTGGCACTTGTCATTTCCTGCCAAAATCGTCTGGTTACTTGTAGTATAATTTGTATAATGTGCCATGAGCCACTGAACGAAATATAAAGTGCAAAAAAAGAGGAGCATGCGAAGGCAGCAGACGCACACGCCAATTCATCCATCAAAAAGCTCACAGCATGAGAGCATTTTGTCATTACAAGACCAATTTGTGAAATTCAGGTAGCAAACCTGAAATTGAGCCGACGGCGACAACTCCAATGCGTTCGCGTTCCACAGTGTAACATGTAGTTAGACAATTAGACATTAAACGTTCCAGATTACATATGTCACAGTACAACAACATCAGGATCAGGATATTCTCATATAGTCATGTCATATCATATGCAAAATACATGTGTAACATAAAATCTAAGTTCACATTCATTCACGCTGAATCTCAGAAATGTCCATTAACGCAAACGAGTGAGCGAGCGGTCAATCATTAGACGCATATATTAAAAAGCATTCAAGTTTTTCAAGTTCAAAAGGAAATACAATCATCAATGCAAAATGAGATCTACGAAATTGAATCTTTGGCAATCAAATGTCCAGGATAGGGTGTGGATAGCAAGCAGAGACAAACTTTAACGCATTTTTTTTGTTCATTTCATTGTTATTTATGTACATTACGTACATTACGTACGTTTAGCGAATTGAATTGAAGGATTCAAATGTCCACAGTTCACTCCACATATGGGACATAATAATGTTGGAATGCTAAAGAATTGCCGTCATCAGAATGAAGGGATTCCCATAAGTCATGTTGCGGATAAGGATAAGAATAAGGATACGATACAGTTTTGCCATGAAGTGAAGTCAAATGAGATTGAAATACGTGGACATGTGACATGAGGTATCGCATCATCACAAAACAACACATTCACCCTCAAGACAAAAGCTCAACATTATAAAAGTGATCTATTAAACTATCATTTATTATAACGTGGTTAAAAAAACAAGCAAAACGAGCAAAAGAGGTTTCGTGACTATACTCCTTGATGTCGTGTCGTCCGATGTCTGATATTAATTTGCAGTAATCAGTGCTGAATGCACGTTGAGTAGTGAACACAAGAAATGAAGTTAGTACAAGAAGAGTGTTAATAGTAGGATGTTCAATGGATGCATTAGGTGGGCTGTGGCTGGCCGTGGCCGTGGCATACGCACAAGATAATCACAGGTGAACCCAGTGATCACTGAAATTTATAAGTGTTTTAGGTATATAATGTTTACTATATACTCAGAGTTAAGACACTAACTACACAACAGGCATTTTGTTTTTTATCCTATCATATCATAGTACTCTCATGAAAATGTGCACTACATTTACATTCTTTTAATACAAGAAGGGAAGCTGTCAAGGTCGTATATTGTTGTATAAATTGACCTGGGAATCTGTGGTCCATCGTCACTTTACCACGAGTCGTCGCAATTGAAGCTTTAAGCTTTTAGTGCATTTTCCCACGCGTAGAATCTTCATCATGAAATCCTTTGTAAGTGACTCACATTTATTTCGTTGACTATTCCATTGTTCTTTGTTGAAACTGAAACCAGTGTCGTTTAGTTTCGTTGATCCTTCACCTTTTATCTTCTTTGTTGTCGTTAAATTGCATCCTCTGATGAATAATTTTTAAATCTTTTCCTTATAAAGTTCATGAAACTGGTTCACATGTTCGGACTGCACATTTTGAACTATCCTAAAGTAGAAATATACGATAGACGATAGAACCATGATCAAGAACCATATCAGTCAGACTTTGCTAATGATGGAATTTGACTTTTTCCAGATCGTTTTCGCTTCCGTCTTGGCCGCTGCCGTGGCTTCACCTCAATTCTTGAATTACAATTATAACCCGTATTTCGCAACTGCCCGTGTTGCTGCTCCAGTAGCCGTGGCTCCAGTCGCCCCAGCCGTCACAGCTTCTCAATATCACTCTCAAGATGAATTGGGTCAGTACTCTTACGGTTACTCTGGTGGTCCATCAGCTAAGACGGAAACTAGAACCGCCGACGGAATCACTCGTGGTGCTTACTCTTACATTGATGGACATGGACTCGTTCAACATGTGAACTACGTTGCTGACCCAGTTAACGGATTCCGTGTTGCCGCTACCAACCTTCCAGTTGGTCCATCGGCTCCAGCCCCAGCCGTGAGAACCGTCGCTGTTGCTCAGCCAATTGCTGCTCCAGCTTTTGCCCCACAACCAGCCGTTGTTCGAGCATATTCTGCTCCAGTTCATTACGCTGCTGCTGGAGTTCCTTTGGACACCCCGGAAGTGCATGCCGCTAAATTGGCTCATTACAGAGCTCACGCTGAAGCTTTAGCTCGATCTGGATAAGCAGGATTTGTACACCTAATTTCAATTTGCTACTACAAAAAATTCGCATTTATACATGATTTGTCCAATTTTCTTGCAAGTTTATGCTGGAATCGAACCGAATATGAGCTTTTTTCCCCATTTTTTTCTAATACAAAACCGAAATGTACAACAATCCTCCATAAACACTCATTCTTTCGTTGAATAGTAATTCTGAACTATATTGTATTACCAGTATCGAATTTCCTGTTGACTGAAAAATTCTAAAGATGTTTTTTATACGAACATAAAAGTTTAAAATTCGCAATACGACAATAAAAAAAATCTTAATTTCCATTTCTAAGCAATAACGTTTGATTTATGTCCCTGCGTTCATTTTCTTTCGCAGTTATACATGATAAATTCGTCCCTCTCCCTATATGTTCTTTGTATGTGCATAGATTTGCTAATTGACGCACGTGCTAATATGAAACCAATCACAGCTCAATGAATTTACATGAATTGTAATATCTAATTACCCTGGTTGTTCAAGACTTGAATCAAAAGGAGTCCGTGGCCGTGGCCAACCTTGAGTCAAATTGCTCAGGTTAGAGTCACGTTCACCTCCGCGGAAGTGAATTTGGTGAAGAAGCGCCGCCACGACGAATCAACATGGTCAACGTAACCCTGTGGCGTTTACAACTACAACTTTAGTAAACAATTCCATTGGGAAGAAGCAACCGCCCAGAAATGCTTGCGGACACATTTATACTCAACGATAATGTCGATATTTATTGGGCGTTTATGCAAATCATAATTATATTCGTGTATATGGTTATACACTTGCAACCAAAAGTAAGAAGACAAATTAAGATCATTATTACATCGATTCAGTTTTCATGCATGACACTACCATGACCGACCATCAAGAGAACGGCTTCAGTTTCAAAGGCAAGTGGGATTTCAAGGTTTCCCTTTCTTCACATTCGGATTCGGATCCTTCTGTTTTTTAAAGACAAAATTACAGACATGTCAATGTCATCAACGTCGATCTTACTAGAATATTTATACGTATGAGCATTGTGTTTTTGCGTTAAACAGTCTTGTGAACTAACCAATCTTCGTCGAACCTCTTCCAGCTTTTTCTTCTCCTATGGAAAAGCATAAAATTCAACGTTTACAATTTGAATGATATAAAAATGAATAATTATTCATAAATACTGCATATCGAATTCTAATAAGAGTCTATTTACCTCTTGTTTGAAGAACAAATCCTCGTTGTGATGTCCACATTCGTCAGCTTTAGGTACTACCTCTGTTTTCACATCAGTGCCAATGTGTTGGTCATCTACCTTTGATTTTTGGCCCTTTCCAGGGTAATCCGGTTTTTTCGTCACGTAGGGACTAAAATAAACAAAGGAAAATGTGAAAACGCATCCCACTCATTCGCTCTTACTGTAGAATGATATTAAACACGTTGTATATGTTGTACCAGGTTGGCATCATTGACGGAGACAATGAGCGTGCCCCGTGGACCACCACTCGAATTTGGGAAGACAACATTGCTATTCTACCACTTCAGTTTATGATTTTACCAGTCAAATAACAATAACACAAAGAATGTAGGACTGTACAGCACTGCAGTCAAAAACGGTTTCTAAAGTTGTATGAGTTTCAGTTTCTTCCAAAATCTCCGGTCTTACATTGAAGTAATCTGCCCTGAAAAGGTGTCTCGTAATCTATGACAACTCAAACGTTACAGGTATGCCCTCGAAATAAATGCATGATTACAAAATTACAATCCACAGTACCCCGCTACCTCATCAAATGGACAATGGACAGCAAAATGTGGCAGACCACCATGACATGACTGATGACTGTGATGAGATGACTGAAAAGTGTACTATGAATATGATGCATTGTGCCACAAATAAAGATTTCAAAACTAAGAAATTAATACAATTAACTTGGATGCATTTTGTCAAGTCAATGGTCCAGCGCATAATCAGCATAGAACTAAATAATTTTACGTTTCAATTTTAGCCCTAAGTATAATTTCGGTGGTCAATGGTCAACCTACAGAAAAGATTAAGCTAGACGCATTAAACAATAAATTCTAA
This sequence comes from Harlomillsia oculata, assembly GCA_019776145.1. NCBI lineage: Eukaryota > Metazoa > Arthropoda > Collembola > Entomobryomorpha > Oncopoduridae > Harlomillsia > Harlomillsia oculata. The sequence goes on along the minus strand of JABASF010000291.1, from coordinate 28,566 downwards.
ATTACTATTCTATCTGACCCATACTGATTAAGACTTATAGTTTATATCACGCACGATTGCAAGGAACTATAAGAAACACGACAAGACAGCAGTATTAAATACAATACAATATAAATTATACAATACATGAGGAACAACATTCCCAGCGGAACTAAAAAGTGTGTGTTAAGACAAATATTTATTAGGGCACTGAGAATGATAACATCATGTACATGTACAATGTACAATGTACGCAATACGAACAAAAATGATAATGTTAATTTGGTCACGCATTAAATCGAGCAAACACTGAACCAAAACGATACCTGTGCGTGAAATAATAGCATAGAGATGTTGACTTTATAGATTATGTGACGATTTTGATGACGGATGATCGTTTGTTTCACGAGGCTTGGGCCGCTTAGGAAGTGTCTGTTTCGTCGAAATCGGTGACACGATCAATCGTAGAAGTCGCTAGTTTTTCAACCTCGTCCTTCTGTTTCATGAGATTTTCAATCGCTATGTTATGTTTGTCCACTTCGATTTGATGTTTCTTAATCTCTTTTTTTAAGTTCACGCTCAGATCAAGCAGTTGTTGTTTATTCTGCAAGCAACATACAGCCATCATAACCATAAGACACAATCAATGAGCAAAACAGGGTAATCAAATCAAATCAGTTTCAACTGCAATTTTAACATCGTAATCTCGTAATTTAAAGGACAATGCACGTACCAGCTTAATAAAATACGAGTTTTCATACAGCTCAGGAGAATTGACCGTAGTAACTCCAGTGCCCATTCCTGATTTGATAGTACTACTATATACTCGAGTTCCACACATGACCGATATCGGATGGACGAAATACCTAAAAATAGACACAAAATTCACTTTTAAGCTCGGATTCACATACACTGAATTTCTGCACATTGTAATCAAAATGGGCACATGATTCCAAAAGAATGTCAGTATGATAGCGGCATTATTACGTGCTAATAGTTGACGGCCGACGAATCACAGGAGCCATTGCTGTGACCCAAAGCCGTGACCACAGCATGGCAGCGTGGTACACACTACCAGGTCAAGGGATGATTTGATAAGATCTTACGGTGTCTGAATTTGAAAACCAGGTCCATTGACCCGGACTGAGTTTGTCCCGACGGATTCACAGACCATCAGAGTTTACCATTACTATACGAAAGCACAGTGCTTAGTGCCTAGGGAACGAATCCGAATTCCGAACAATGAAGTATGAAACGTGTCAGGAAACACAGCTTTGCAAATTGATTGAATGATAAATAAACTGAGCGATCATTGCTATTTATTAATCGTCACACGAATAATGTTCTCGCTTATTAAATTGATGTCAATCACAATAGCCACGAACAATAACAAAACATCCACAACTACGCCAGACTATATACAACGCTGTAAGGCAATAATGTGACTGTTGACTATATGCAATTTAAAGCCATGATACTCATTACGAGAATTACTGTTAATCAGATTTGCGTTTAACTACAGATACAGAATACTAACATACCCCGTGTTTTGCTGACTAATGATTTTCAAAGTAAACGTTATCAGGACGAGTTTCCAATCATAAGAAACAGACCGCTTATAATTCTAAATTAAAGTTCACACAAGAACTTGAACACAAATGCGGTCTCAAAAGCACCTTTCCCCAATGACATTGACCACTACCAACGACTACTTTTTTGTAACTTTCTGTATATTTGCGAACAATAATGTTTGTTACTGGGATTTCAGTGTAGTTTGGGTACATAAGAATATAATTTTTTACATTCTAGTCACGTTACGGTTAGAGTTCCTAAAAAATCACTCAATATTTTTGACGCCGTCGATGACGCTTCCTTTGGCAATTGTCCGATTAGTCTTAAAGCATCCTTCTGCAAAAACAGTAGCGTTTCTTTACTCCGAATAATGGACTCCTTGTTGCTTCTAACTTCTTGGAAGATCTAAACACAATAGGAGAACATGATTTTTTTATCAATCTGTACAAGGTAGAAATGTTTAGTATACGAAAGTTTTTAAATAGGCATATTAAGTTACTTGAGCGTAATCTATTCCACCGGTTGAGTTTAATGCAAGAGGCGTGTCCTGCTTAACAAGTTCCATATGAGAAACAACTGGAAGAGTACATAGATCTAGGTAATGTGGACGAATTGATGGCTTATTCTCCTCGTCGGCTGAGAAAATGGTTAAGTCGTGATACGCCTAAACAAAAGAAGAACATGTTTCATTCTCCAAGCAAGCATAAATTCAAATTCTTCAAAGTTAGTAGGATTTATTGCATACCTGCATCAAAAGGCCAACTTTAAGTCCAACTTGATACGCCAACTGTCTCACAGGATCTTCATGACCACAAAACAGCAAAGAACAATAACATGAATGCCCTAAGAGAGATCCTAAACTTAGCTTCGTTCGTTGCAACCAATTCTTGTACGTCAATACTTTCTTTGGTTTTGACATCAATAGCTCTAAATGACTATCTCGACTGTTCCTGTCTTTATCCTTGTCAGAATGAACTGGTCGAAGAATAAACTCACTTTCAGTGAAATCAGCTATAGAGTCGCTCATAAGTTCTGTCACTTTTGAATTACGCAGTGTCGCTAACGCTTTACTAGTCTTGGCTAAGAGAAAATCCCCCATGAGGGTTGCCAACTTATTGCCGTAGTGTAAAGAAGCGAATTCCGGGATAGGAACACTAGTTGCGGACGACACACCCGTTTCAAATAAAGGCTCATTGTTCAAACGTGGGATATCTACGATGGTCCGGTGTAATAAATGGGATGCATAAATTAATTCCGTGATTTCCGATAACGCTCGTTGCCTGCAAAAATCAAACAGCACATTTAAAAAACTATCTTCCATTCTAAACATTGCGTGCTGCATTTTAATCAAAATGATTGCCCATCTTAATCAAAACTCACTTGGCTTCTATTGCATCACTAACTTCCTTAGTACAACTTTTCATGTCAAATGGAAACCCGACACATTTTGAAACCAGTAATACAACCATTGCTCTCGGTCGCATGGAACTTGAAGACTGCTGCTGCGAATTTTCCACACTTTCCGCATATTCCCTGTAATTAATTGATAAATTACGAATTTTACGAACACAGAATTATTAATTATTAATCGTCCCAATCAAACGGTACTACAGTGCGTATAGTCCAAAGTCCAAAGACCAAGAATGGGGATTTAAAAATGAACTTACCGGGCATACTGAAGAATAGGATGTTTGGATTCAATCAATTTATCAATATGAGTTGTAATTAATGACCCCTGATGATCAAACAACTTTTTCAATGAATTCTGAACACTTTGAGCAGGGGAAAATGCAGTCGTGGGTGGTATTTTTGACGGAACTCTCTGGACATTTTGAACAAAGTGATGATGATGACCAAACAAATCGTCAGCTCTTGCAATTATCTCTTTTAATTTCACTGTTCTCGGTTTAACAAAATTCATTGTAGTGACCCTTCCTAATTAAAAAAATGTTCTCGTCTCCTCTTAACCAATACTTTATAGGACCGAGATTTTTCAATAGAAAGGGGTTCACTTGAAGATAATATTAGTAAATGCCAATTAATGGAACTGATACGAGCACCATGGCCACACAATCAAATCAATCATTATTTTTTGCAGTAAACCAGAGGCCTTCATAAGGAAATCTCCAACTTTATTTACCGAACATGAAACACGGCACGGCTCATGGCACGCAAATCACATGCCTGAAGTCTAAATGTTGGCGCCTCTGTAAGATCAGCCCAAACTGCAAAAAAGCCACTCTTTTCACTTTTCACGTTCTCGCATATACGACGACAAAGATATTACCTTACTTAAACTTTCATAATTTCATAAATTGCCAACCAGCTAAATTAAAATTCATGACGTTCAAATTACGATTTGTTAATCATTTTTAATCAACTCAGTCAGCTGTGAGATTATTTTGTAAAGCACGCAACATTTTCATAGTATTGCATTATTGCGTCATGCTCCTGATCATTGCTTTTTTTTTTATCAAAAACTATGATTTCATCTTGTAATCAAATAAGTTTGAATGAAATTCTGCTGAAATTCCGAAATCCAAAAAATTCTCGTCGACAAAGAATTTCAATTTCTTCTAATTTTAGGATTTCGATTTTGTTTTCAATTTTTGTATGAAAATAGTACTACATGCTTTCACATCTGCTTGCTCACCAATTCTCCTTATACAGCAATACAGCCTATACTTTGTTCTTCTGTCTCATATCCATCGTGCATGCCTCAATATTGCAACTTTTTTTCAACATGCCAAAAAATCCACGAAGAGAAACCTTTTTGCCTTTGACTTTTGAATATCAGGCATTACGCAATACGACTGAGCAATGAGCAATCTTTTTGTGCACACAAGAGAGACTGGACGAAGTCAAACAGACTGAAACATGAGAACATGACCGTTTGATGTTTACAGAAAAGAACATCAAAAAGGAAAGTCATCAAGTCATGCACTTATCAAAATTTTTCTAGCTTGCATATAGTATAATAGAAACTTGAGAAATAAGGGCTTGAGGGCAGATTGATTTTTTCTCTTCCAATTATGTGCATAATATTTTGAACATTGCAGAATTGCATTGTAAACTTTTCAAGAAGCAGCAACTGCAACTGAATGTCACTGCTGAACGGAGCATTGGATGCAGTGATTTTTTCTGGAGGCTTCTTCTTTAAGAGAAATATACGTTTCAGCCTTATATTCATTCCTCAAATAAATCTCCAAACGGAAAGACAAGACGTCTGCAAAAGTGTAAGCACATTACGTTTAAGCTACACATGTACGATTCGGATTTCAGCTTCTCATGCGTTGCATTAGTTTTATTACTCTGCCCAAGTCTGAAAGGCAGGACAGGGTTCCTTTTTGTTTAGTGGGCCAAGATGAAAGGTTGAGTTGAGATTTGAGATGAACTTGACTTTAGAACTTGGAACGAAAAGATAGCCTCTCTGTCAATATTATGAACTTCTTCAGCTAAAGATGAAACACAAACGCAGTGAAATGAATTCCATAGTATTCAATTTCGCAATAATGCAACTTTCATGCAAACAGCTTCAGGTTACTGAATTATAGATGGAACATTTCACATTTCGTAGAGCAAATTAATTTCACTTGTTCCTTTATACGTCCACTCTCCAAACTTCGTAGGACTTTCTGAGAACTACACGTTTGTCGTCTCGTTTCAATTCAAGTGCGAGAAAATCGAAATCCCGGGTAATTGCGATTCAAGGGGATATTTGCAAGCAAAAACACATTTTATTAGTATGTTTAAGTTTGGCATGTAATGTAATTCCTAGAAACTACAATTACACACCTTTATTTTCTAATGCATAATTAAAAACCAACAAACTTCACTTTATCTATCAACAAACACCCAAAAAGTTCAAAAGACTCTTTATTATTGCTTTTAAGTAGTGCATTCGTCAAAGTGGGTTTTATAGGATGATATTAGGCAAGAGACGCGAACGCAGCTGGATGCGAGAAGTGATGCTGTTTCTTCGGGTCTTTTACTCAAGATCAGGAGAGAAAGTACCCCAGTCAAGTTTCATATGTGAGTGATGTGAGAAGAAGCGAGAGAGGTGCTCAAAAAAGTCAAAAATATCCAATCGAGTCTCTGTCTCATATCCCAACTCTTCTTGCTTTCTCCGTCTCACTTTCCCCAGGTTGTGCTGTCCCCATACTTTCTCTTCCAATTACATACAACGATACGATATTTTCACAGTTCTATGAGCGGAAAGTTAATTATTTGTCGTATTCGACTTGTTTTAATTCTCAACAATTACAGCGCAAGCATAATATTAATTGCTATTGACTTCATTGATTGATTTCACATTACCTATCGATACGAACTGAAGATAGATAATATTAGAAAATGGAGTGGTCAACTGTACATTCGACTGTGAGTGAAAAGTTGCCGTCCTCAATTAATAACACAAACGGAGGTGAAAGTACGCAACAATCAGATGCTTATGCTTCACATTTTGAAAACCAGATAGGATTTCCAATCGAGGATCCAATGTATCGCCATCCATTGTGGATCATCATTATTTTCATTATAGCATATTTCTTTGTATTGTGCATTGGTGTTGTGGGAAATTCCATCGTTGTGGTGGTCATAGCCCGAAGCCCTCGTATGCGAACGGTAACCAATTTATTCATCCTGAATCTTGCCATGGCCGATTTAATGGTTCTGGTGTTTTGCATTATTCCAACACTGATCTCAACTATTTTTGTTCGTAAGTGATGAATGAACTTATTTTGTAATTGTTAGCTTTTAAAAAAATTCCAATTTCCAACCAGCAATCAATTTCTTTTGCAATCACAAACTCATTGTTGGTTTCATGGTTTCTTTGTTCAATGTTATGTTGAGATGTTGACGAAAAAATATGCGGATTTGACAACAGAAGTGACTGTTCTGAAGATTGAATTGTCGTAATAATCATGAGACCTTCTGACACTTAGGCTTTAAAACAATCACACATTCTGAATAACGCAATGTTTACTGTACCGAACGAATATAAATTGGATGTCGTATGATTTCGTAGCATGGATTCTCGGGCGCTTCCTGTGTAAAACGGTTCCGTTTATTCAAGGCGTTTCTGTATGGGCATCCGTCTACTCTCTGGTAGCCATATCATTAGACCGGTAATTTGTTTCAATTTTGTTGTATGACAACATGACAAAGCATTAAATTGATATGAAAGAGTTTTCTTGAGTAACATCTCAGTCTCAGGGTACGATGACTTTGAAAAACCATCAATTTGAAAGTTTGAATTTCAGTATATTTTATGATTTACGATTGGTTATTTCTCATTGTAAATCAGATGTATCGCCGTACACTGGCCATTACGATGCCAAGTGACGAAGAAGAGAGCACGTTGCATCATCTTGGGGATTTGGATATCCGCTTGCATTGTACTACTTCCATGGGCACTCTACTTTAAAAGTCATGCTGCTGATCCTGAGCATCCTAATATGGAACACTGTACGGAAGTATGGCCCGAAGGACTGGATGAAAACCTCTATTTCATCGTAGCCAATTTCATACTCGGCTACGTACTTCCTTTGATAATCATTTCTATGTGTTATGTGCTCATATGGGTTCGAGTGTGGAGAAGAAGAATTCCATCCGACTCTCCCAACGTGTCCAGAATTGAGCTGGTTCACCAGAAAGCGAAAGTGGGAGTGCTCAGAATGCTTCTCGTTGTAGTTTTAGTATTTGCTTTCAGTTGGCTTCCTTTATATGTGATCTTCATCCAAGTGAAATTCCGAGAGGACATGTCATCCACGGAACAGAGTGTCTTGTCCATATTAATGCCGATTGGTCAATGGCTTGGGGCATCCAATAGCTGTATCAATCCAGTTCTCTATGCTTTCCTGAATGCCAAATTTCGTCGGTCCTTCTTCAACCTTGTTGGGTTTCACAAGTGGGATCGGACGCCAACACCGCACTACCAAAAGCCCAACATACCCACCGTACTCTTATCGTCCAACAACAAGGCTAATCGAATACAAACGTCTGTCTACAATGTCACTGAAGTATAAATTTACTTTAGAGGTCGTCTGTCCCCAAAATGTCATAAAAATGTCTTTTCCCTTAGGTCCCGTAAGTATAACAAACAGGTCTCATTTCTTACAGGTTCTGAAACATAACATATCCGTTACCTGAAAACCACTAAACAAAAAATGATGTGGTGTCTGATGTCTGATGTGATGTGATGATTGATCTAATTAGATTTACAAAAAACATTGTATGAACTTAACTTATACGTGAAAAACAACTTAAAACGTACAAGTGCTAACGTGATTGCATGCTTAAATAAATGTGTTAGGTACTATAGTTTGATTATTTTGATGTGGCTGATTTTGTGTCATTGACAGCTATTGTCAAACGACAATTTTGCAATCTGAAAAACTTGAATGTAATAAATAAATATACTTTAACAAGATTATATCAACCTTTTATTGCATTCGCATTTTCGTTAGAACAGAATTCATAAAGTATTCTTTGTTTGTTTCATGGATACGTCATAAGTGTCATGTTTCTTACTATACTACTACTTACACCCATTCCCAATAAGCATAATAAGAAACTATTTCCTCGCGTAGGATAAGTCGTAAATGTACCCACCTGACACAGTAACGAGGTGAGAAGTGAAAACAGCAAGTGTTTCAGGCGTATCAGTTTTTCAAATGACGCGAATGCAATTTTAAACTGGCTTTTTCATGAATTACTATATATTCTCATGAAGTCAGCGTCAGCGTGGTCTTCAATTTTAAAGAAATATCCTTGTTAGTGAGTTAGTGGTAAGTCCGTTTCCGTTATGAAAGAAGGCTGTTGTCATCGTTTAATGAGCAAAAATCCCTTTTCTTAATAATTATAAGTATAATTTTGCTGGAATTCGTTATGAAAATGGAAAGAAACGTGACTACGTGTCAGATTCCTCATTAGATTTGCATTGTGTATGTGACGGAAGACTAGAAGACGAATCTGATGATTTACGAAGATCACTCATGTACTGATGAAGAATGAAAATGATATAAACTCGAACTGCAGTCCCGAACAGAAACACGAGGAGAAGAAAGATCCCTCCACCGGAAAAGATGGCTGTGAAGACAATGAGTGTCATTACCCAAAGGATGATGTCGAGCAGAAAGAAAATCCATAATGATCTTCCTTTTCTAACCTGAAATGTGTTAGGTTACATCGTTAATGTAATGTCTGTGGTTTGTCTGCTCAATTTTGCTTTTTAATCAAAATACTAAAATTGATGAAAATTGATTTTGTTACCTTCAATGTAGAATGCAAAAGGAAAATGTCGGAAACAACTTGGATAATATTCACAAGAATGAGTACAATCGCCAGGCATATGAAAAACCCACCTTTTCCATCAAAATCAAAATTCATTATCTCTGATTATTTTGTTTTTGCTCGTTTTTACTAAAATATAATATTTTTTAAAAAATCTCACGAACACAAACATCTCAATATCTCAATTTAAAAAAATTATGTAATACCTCAAATAAAAAAATAAAAGGACTTAAATACTCGTTTATTAATTTAAAAATTACCATTGTTCTTATAGAAAATAGCTTTAGTGTTTCTTGTTCCAGTGCGTTCAAAGGAAACTTCTTCATTTTGAAGAATATGAACAATTATCGTTGTTCCTGCCACAATGTAGAAAACTGCTGAAGTCTATAAATATCAAGAGAAACCAGACATTTCAGATAAAATAGCACCAATTAATTGGTAATAAAATAATGTTCTCAGTTCCTATCAACGTATCAAGATTTCATTTCCACGAAGACTACATGATCAAAACAACTTTAACACGATTTATACTCAAATCTCATTAGCAATCCTATTAAAACGTTGTTAATTGTTTGTTTTTAATTGTTAAAACGCCGGAGCTAGCAGATTCGTCATAACGTTCATTTATATGATTTATATCACATTTTCCCAAATATACTGCAAAATTACCATTCCCACGACACAGCAGACGCGAACACATTTTCGCAAGGAAAGTCCACATGTGTATCCACATTCACAGTCTGAGACTGTGTTCGTAGACATAATACTTGTCTTGTACACAGAGTCTGATCCCTTTCACTTTTCTCCTGGAGAAAACGTAGTAACTTTAAAACTGAGTAGAGTTTTGACCGTTGAACAGTTGAACACAAACAATATTTTTGTTTGCACGGCTCACAATGTCACTTCACAATGCCCACAAAGTAAAAATATCACAGTAATCTCAACCTCAACTGACAATAAAGGGAATTGAATCAAGTCCGAAAATCCGAAGCTTTATTTTGAGTCCTCTTTTAAAGGAACAATGCGATGGCGATGGGTGTCAGTATTGCGTCTCGCTTGTGTTATGTTCTGAGAGAAAGTGAATGAGAACAAATGGACTCTGGACAAACTCTCCGGTGGAGTGAAAGTTCGTTTCACGCTTTGCTGGTGCTGAGATTGATTAGTTCTTTTATTGATCCTTTTTTCTGTACTTTGAGTCGCTTTTTGAGGACTTGAAAAGAAAACGTCATCTGCGTAATAAATGGGAGCCAAGCCACACCGGCTGCCTAATGTGTGCTTTGTCCACACTATGTGCACACTCTGCCCCGGAAGTCAATTCTACTTTCGCTTTTATACAAAAATTAGATTTACTGACTGAGTACTTCAACTATGCTATAAATGGAAATGCGTGCTTAATGGTATATAGTAACTATCGATAAAAAAGCAACGGGTCAAACAATTAGATTATAGCATGGAATTGTTGTTTTTTACTAGAAGCCTGGAGCATGGAATAAAAAACATGAAAAGTGTCATTAAACGGGAAATGCTATTTTCCGTTCATGGAAAATTAGGAGAGATTGACTTGACTCGTGAAATGTTACTATGCTACGCAAAGTCAGCGTGAGAATGACCCATTTTGGTGACATGTTTTTATCGTTGAATAGGGCTAGGTTGGGCATCCAAAATGTAGAACATTACGTTATAACTCTTATAACCTACTTTCACAAAACTGTATTACGGTTATGTCAAATGTTACTAATCCCCTGAATTTGCATCTCGTGGATGTTGTTTTCTAACATGCCAACAATTTTTTCAGAAGCTTTTGGAGTAACAATTATCAACTTCAACTTATGCTGGAACCAGACCTTGGTTTCCAAAAATACCTTATTACGTAACTTCAGGTAATAACCGCAATTTTCGTGTTGACATTTGATTTTTGATGGGAGCTTGTTCATCAATGGTCTGTATTTGGTAGTTTCTGGGAATTTACTTTATTCCGATTATATATTATAACAGCCATTTTTACGGAGACAATTGGGCGGGGTAGTAGAATTAGCTATTTTTTGTGACTTTTACTCGTTCACTTTCACTTGAATTCCGGGTTACCCGTGACGTCTTGAAGGTACGTGCGTGCAGCACGGCAGCAATTTATGCTATCAGACTTACGATCTGTATGAAGGTAATGGACTCCTTGTGGAAATCAAAGGAATTGTCCCCAGCCCAAATACCGATTAGGTGTTTGAACTCTAGCCTTTTGCTTTCACATTCGCACACAAAGAGAAAAATTTCCTTTACATATTCATGAACTATAGTGCACATGGAGAAATGCTACAATTTCGCCAATGCTGAATTGAAGTTGCACCTTACTATACAAATTAAAAGTTAGAATTTAATTCATCATCATATTTTTACTTTACTCTTGGCTGGAAATCCAAAAGAAAGCTGGTCTTCAAGTGCATCATTTTTTGAAATGCAACGTCATTTTAGGAACACTAAAACTCATTTTAAAGGGAATAATGAGAGCAAGAAAGCAAACAAAGTGAAAGAGCTGGAACAACAATTCAAAGATTTGTTTTTTTTTGATAGTGAGAATATAATGACAAAAGTTCGAGCAAAATACATAGAAGGTTTTCAATTCTACATACCTAGTACGTTCTTCAATTATTCGAACTTCCAAGATTTCATTGTGCTACGATTCAAGGAGACAATTTAATTGCTTTCTTTAAAACGAGACGTCTTTTAAATGTTATACGATGCATTTCAAAGCTATTTTTTGTATGCCAAAATGCCTTGTAATGTCTTTAATCATACCTCAATTAATTTGATTTCAAAGACCCTTCCCTTTGACCCATGACACAGAAAACGGCACATGAATGTGAAAAATATTTTCTTAGTTAGTAGTGTCTGTGTGAAATAGAACACTAAATTGCTCCATTTTCAAGCTGGATGAGTTGATTTGTAGGACGAGTCGGCTGTAGGCGTTTCAAAAGCTTAGGTAGAAGGCCATTTTAAATTGCGTTGCGTCTATAGATGAGTTTTCTAAGTCTCACTAAGGAAGATGAAAATCTTGAGCTGATTTTTTGCGTTTTTTGTCTAAATAAGCTCTGCTTTCTACTTCTAAGATGGCTTTGATGTCAGCACTTTGCTATCTCCAGACTCCAGGTAAAACATTTGAAACGACTTAATAATCCTCTTAGAGTTCAAATCTAATACGGATCATGTCATGATGTCATCCCCATTTATCCCTTTTATATTAGTACCTAGGTCTTTTCGTATCTCCACATCATAATCAGAAACAGAAAAAATCAACTTTATTGTAAAGGCCAGTCGATGTCAATGCATACTATATGATTTTTCTGCAGCGGGAAAGATATAACTTTTTTTGTTGAGAAACTTAATACGTACTCATCAGTTAATGATACCAAAATGTACTAATGATAGTACTGAATATTACAGGTTTAAACCAGATAATAGCTAATTTTTACGCTTCAATAGTGAATGCATGAATTAACATAAAATAATCACTTGCGAATAGTAACAATTGTCAATGTAGCAGCGAACAAATTATTGCCGACAGTAGTGTAATGAATTATGCAATAATCACTTAATCACCAAACGACCGTAGCGGTAACCAAATAATTAAGACTTTCATCCCAGACACTCCATTGAAAAGGGCGGTTGAATATAACGAGGATTTCTCCGTTTACACTCTTCACCGATGGAATTTCGGCTTTAGAAGCTTGGTCGCCAGTCTCTTGCGAATTTTCATCATTGACAGTGTCGCTACTTAGGGCACTTTCATCCTCAAAATTTTTCCTAGAGTCTCTGTTCTTGGACTGTGATTCATCCATTCTTTTTTCTAACGTTGATGCACACAATTGCGGATTCTCATGCACGAAGTCCCTAAAAATGTTGACTTGAGCTCCTGTAAAATTGAAAGTCGACGTTAGGTTTTTGAAAACTGAACCGTACGTATAATAAGTACCACTTCGTTTCAGAAACCCGTGTAGACACTATGCCACTACTCATAAATTGATTTCACAAAATTGTACCCATAAAGAACGAGACGATATTGCAAAACTGTACTTAATGTCACTAATGTGGTCTGACTGACTGACTGAGATGAAAGAAGCTTTGGTTTCACGGTTTTACCGAACCCACACACATTTACAAGTAGAATGTCTGCCATCATTATCATCATCGTCATGTCCAATTTCACCCAATTTCACCCAATTTCAAAAAGTTCAGAAAGGGTAATATCGTATGGCAAAAAGACATTAACGAACCTGTGACCGACAACGTTTCAAAGACAGTCTCATTCCAATTAACGTAGATGACATCGTCCATAAAATTCAAGTAGAAATCCGCTTCCGTCACATTGCAAACTAGTGTCGAAGTTGAGTTGTACTGCAAAAAGAAAGATGAAGGAAAACCACTGAAGCCATTCCAGTTACAAAATCATGTGGGTGACCTTCATAATAAGGGTCTATTCAAGCCACAACATATAACATGAATATAAGTTGCTGATTGCATCCTGACCAGAAGTGGAGTGCGGTAAGTGTGTCGGAAACGAGGGAGTTGCACTCGAAGTCGAGTCTTGTTCCATGAGTGAAAGTCTCCAATATCCTCCCTGGAGTCTTCATTTATATCATCAAATAGAATGAGCACGAGACTTTGGTTATTCGACTGAAAATCCCAACATAATACTTCAGAACGTTAGCTTACTTACACTCAATTTGTCAAGGACAACGTTGCACGTGCACGTGTGTTTACAGTGTGTAAAAAGTATAATGAAATTCCAAAACTTCACCTTGAATGGCAAGTTAATGGCTGTTAAAGTTTTTGTCCGAATGTAGGGGAACGTGCCATTCAGCTCAAATAGTTCTACTTGTCCATTCTTTCCAAAAGATGCGGAACCAATTTCCTTTCCAGAACTTTCCCAACTTTCCCGCACGCTTACAGTATTCAGGATCAAAGACTGTTGAGACCTTGGAAATTTTGTACCTGTCACAAATTGAGCAAACGGAAAAAAATATTTAGATTCAATGCATTTTTTTCATTTTCGAGTACTGTACTCCTCAGTTTGTGAGATTGCTTTCTTTGTTGTTTGTAGTCCCTTTTAATACCTTTGATTACGTACGGTTCGTCCAATTTGGAAGCGAAGGTGTGTTCCAAAGCAGAGTTGACAAAGTTGGACAGATCATCTAACTCAAAATTGACTTTTGCAACAGTAGCATTCAATTTGTTAAGGGTGTCTTGTTCCAGCCCTGTTGCGTTCTCAGCAAAGATTTTCATGGAAATGATCAAATTAGGATCTTCCAGAACAGCCTTGAGCATCAGACCGTACGCGTCCGTGAGGCTCGTGTTGGAATACTTGTCAATGAGGTCATCAAAAGGAGGTGCGGTGATTGGCCACATTTTCGTGTTGACAAATGACAAAATTTGTCCAGGACCATACATGTTTTGACCATCGGTCACTCCATTCATGAGTTTGTCGTCCAAACCCTTTTGAAATTGACAGTTTTATTGATTTCAAGTTGTTGATTATAGAATGTACCGGGTTAAGCTTTGAAAAAAATTACATCAAAAATAGCTTGCAAGTCCACAGTGAAATTGTTATAAAGTGAAATTAGGCTTTTCCAAACAGCAATTTGTGATTCAGTAGCTGCAAATTGAACCAGCAACGTTATTAGAAAAATACGAAGCATTTTTTGGTGTTCTTGGAACGTTGGTAAACTTTTTAAACAAACTTTTACTACGCCGTTACTTTTTGTAACTCAAAACTTAACAGTGCAGATGGTATAACAGAAAAAATGCCGATTTATAGATGGATATGGATCGTCTCACGCAAAGTTTTAAACTGCTGTACTAATGATCAAAATACGTTCAATTTATTGAGAACGAAAACATCCTTAAGAAACTTAGGATTCAATAAACAAAACTTGCTTGTTAGAGTCATAAAAATTTATGTTTGCACAAAATATTACCCATTAGCCTCTTCTTTGTACTGAAGTTTGTGCAAATTCTATTACTAATTGTGTGAAGTCATCAAGGACGAACAAATTAGCGACAAAGGCGAAGCGGAAAAGTTCCTTCAGGCGAAAAAAAGTTCCCGGGTGGGTGTAAAAAAAATTGACAAGTCGATAGCGTTTTCTTCCCAAAGCTTGCAAGTTAATGTCTCCAATTTTTAATTTAGTTTATTTTCAGGCACTGTTTCATTTTTTGAAGATACTACATACTAAACACATTCAGCTGAAGATTTACAAACAGTTTATGTATGGCAAATGTTTGTCTCTCCCAAAGACAGAAGGAGCTTCTTCGTATGCTTTCCAATTAGAGTTGGCAAGTGATTCAATCGTTCCGAAGAAAATCGGCCCCATTCCTAGAGCATCAATTCTCCACTGGAAAGAACGATCCAGCACAATCACTTTCTCTGTGTCGTCTGGATTATCACTTCGCCCCGTTGGAAGAATCGTATGCTGCGCTCCCGTCACGGTTTTTGGAATTTCAGGTGAATCAGGAGCAGCTACAACTTCTTTCTTGAATTCAGCCACATTGTGAATCAAAGCACCTACACAAAAGAATGCAATAATCATTATTTCTTATTCTATTCTACATGAGATATCAGTTTTCTTTTTTTTCACACAGACGGTCTAATTAAATCTAATTTGACTGAAATTCAGGTTCATACCTGTGATAGAAACAGTCTCAAAGTTATCTTGTCCCAAGGACACATAAATGACATCATCGAGCATATGAAAGAAATTATCTGCTTTTTTGAAAGCGCAAACAGCACTGTTCGGTCCCGGCTGAATGAAATATTAATGGCAATGGGTGAAGTGATGTCATTATGAATTTCATAACATAAGATTATCTTTTCCATTTTTCCTTCGATGGTATAGAAATCAAGTTTGTGTAGCTTATACCTTACCTCATGGGGAGTTCGTAAAGTAAAATTAAATAGTGGAAATTGAACCCGGACGGACTGTGCAGTCCCATTTCGGCTGTCACCATAATCTCCTCTGAATGCGTCGGACATGTCATTTGGAAGGATTAAAACGAGTGACCTCAGACCACTCTGTAATTATGAGGATTCTCAGAATTTGTAAAGTCGGATTGTCGATAGTGCTATAATCTAAATATAGTAGAACTTTTTGCGTTTGGAAAGGTCAGAACATCACACTATGTAATGAAACCGTCCGAGTGGACAGTGGATAAATACCTTAAAAGGAATAGTGACTTGGACAGTCTTCTCTGAAACTTGGTATTGAAACTGGCCTTTAATTTCGTACAGATCGATGGGATCAACTCCGTTGAATTTTGTGCTGTTTACTTTCATCAAAGGAGATGGCCAATTTCCCACGAAGTGAACAGTATTTACAATAATTCCTCGAGTTGACTGTGGAACCATCGCTTCTGAAACGATAATTAAGTTTTTTAATCTTTGATGACGCACAAGATGCAAACAATTTTTTGAAACTAGAATTTTATGACTCACTTGAAGGAATATAAGAGTCCAAGGTTGCCCTCTCAATTTTCTGGGAAATGTATGAATTTACTTTCGATGCGGCGTCTGGGGAAGTGAAATCCAATTGAACAACCTGTGCTTTCATTTTCGTAAGAGCATCCGTGGGTGACAAATTATCGGGAGTGAATACAGTATTCGTGATTTTGATTTCATTATCCCGTCCCAACAGCAGCAGGAGCAAAGCGTAGGCATCCGGTAAATTTCGTGCAGACTTCAAAAGCTTCTCAAATCCTGGAGTCGCTGTGGGCCACAGGTTTTCATTTGCCATTGTCAAAACGAATCCGTACCCATACAGTGAAGACGCGCTAGCTGGATAGTTACTCAAGTACATCCTGTCGGTTGGAGCCTCTTCAAAATCCTGAATAATACATAAAAAAATTATATAGGAAGTCGAATTTACATTTTCAACACTTTTCATTATTCATATTTCACAGAAGGAATGATAAAAAGAGTTACGCGTACAGCCAAGGCATCCACGACTTCAAAGGTGAAGTTTAAAAAGATCTCTCTAAGCTGCTCATCTTGTAGTATAGTTGGGGAAATGAGATCGCTTCTCACCAACGTTATACTTCCCGTCAGTACGAGGATTAGCGCGGTAATAACTTCTCCCTTGTGAACCTGCATCGTAATCGTCTATTCTTCAGTCCTCAATGTTCACTTTTTCAAAATTCCTCATGAAGTGCACGAAATTTCTTTGCAAGTTAATGGAATCCCAGGAGTTGAGCTGTACCGAGAAACCGAAATGAACTTGTGCTCAAAAGCTCTGCTCAGCATCCAACCATTTTTGCATCTTTTATAACCCTCTTTTGTAAAGCAAAATGTCCTGCCCTTGACGTACTAAATAGCAAAACTGTGATAAAAGGAATGCAAATACAGTCACGTTTTTTTATTTTAAAAATATCTGAGGAAAGCCCAAATCTCAAACGATACGATGATTCCTAAAGCAAATCTACTCAATTAGCAGCAGTTTTTTCAAACTATACCTGCAAAATTGAGTTTTTCAGACTATACTTGTGTTTCAAGTGTTTATGCAACAATTATTACAGTGGATTAATGTTAATTATTTTAAAGTGCAGAATGAGCACTACTACTTTATACTTGAATCTTGCCATGAGCAAAGGCCATAGCCTTGACTCGAAAAATGCCCTACAGCGTTACAGCTTCAATTAATGCAAAGTTCATGAAATGGTCATTATTAGCACAGTACGTAGAGTTCACAGATGGTTTTTGAAGAAATATTCTCAGAAGGATGCGCGATGTGATGCGATGTGCCCCGTTAACAAAATTGTAGCTTTTGTCATACTTTGAAAAAATGTTTCCCTTCGGAAATAATTAAATGTTCATTTGACCATGTGAATGCCTCAAGTAGCTTTTGTTTATGTGTAATACGATTGCACACAAATTGCAAGACTTAATAATTATTCGCAAAGGGGAAAACAGTAGAATATTTTCTCGTGGAATACATTACATGAAGTGTTTGTTAACGAGCTCAACATTGTGAACAAGTCTCAAGAGCTTTCATGAAGAACCAAATTGTTCAGAAGACTTCCTCTCTAAAAAGTGAATAAATAAGGCTGAAATATGAAGTCATTATACGCATTCTTGATATTTACTCACATGTGAAATATTATACGGTTCGTGTTGACCTTCAAGCTTCAACAAGGCAAGGCATTTATGGACAATTATACTCGTCTTGCAGAAATAAAAATTGGGCTTTAGTTGTCCATCCCTTGACTCCAAAAAATAAAGCAACTACGGCTCACTTCGTCTAACGCGACTAACTGGTTTCGTCAGATTCAATTTACATATTGAAGTGTACTGCCTGTGTCTCAATAAAGTGTGTACTTTCGCGAGTTTGGAATTTACGTTAAAAAAACTATATTTAGTATCTTCAGATCACATTTAATTTTTACTGTTTGTTTGTTTGATGGTTATTTAACGACGTTTCGTATAACAGGACAAAGTGAATCGTATCACATGTAACAGTTCTACATTTTGTACTTTCTTGAAAGTTGCATTTTTGCATGTTTGTGATATATTAATATTACATAAAGCGGTCTTTATTAAAAACTCAATTTTATTCTTAAAAGCATTCTGTTTTACTGACTTTCCAGGAGCACTATGAAGAATGCCAAGTTTCACTTGTTTGCATTGTGTGCCGTGTTCTTAACCAGCGCCAACTTCTTTGAAAAGAATGCAAGTGCATGGAGCATTCCTAGCACTGAAACTCCAAACCTTGAAAGTAGAAAACATTTTGAGAATGTTACTCAATTTCTGTTGAAACAGAATAAAGTTCTCGTGAGTTCGGATGATAAAAGCACTACCGGTCCTTTCTTTCCTTTCGGAGTGGGTCACCTTCTGTCTGTCTTGAAAGAGCAGACTTTCTGGAATGTATCCAGGAATGAAATTTTGGAGACGCTACAAATTCCAGACGAATCAATAACTCCCACCTATGTAGATTTGATGGGACGAATGAGCATGGTGACCTTTTTTTACTTAAAAATACAGCAATTTGAAATAGCATTGTGTACTATGTATAAGTTACTGTTTTGATGGTACCCAACAGCTAATGGGATTTGGCAGTCACATTACGTCATGGGACAAATACTTGACCCCAAATGACAATTTGGACAAATTGTATGTAAGGCTTGAAAACAACCAATTTTTGAGCAATCAAGATCTTAAAATTGATGGCGAAAGTAAGGTTAATGGAACCAACAGTGATTCAATGCAAGTTCAATGGATTGAACTGTCCAGAAAAGAAAGTGTGAATTATCGACCAGCAAAAATTGCAAACACAATGTACATCCCGAATTTATGGGTTCAACCATTTGCAATTCTTCCTGAGAAAAAGTCATTCAATAACGAAACAAAGTCCGTTCAGTTTCTGCAAAGCAAGGGATTTTATCGATCCTACTCAACGGAACAGTTTGATGCAGTGTCTCTTCCACTTGTTGTAAGTAAAGTTGAGACTTTGATGCTTTTAGAGACCTTGATTAAATGAAATACTTTTCCCGATTTCATTCCAGACTTGTTTACAGTTTTGTCAAATGAGTAATATTTGGTGGAAGATTTTGTCAAGGACAGTAAACTACGTAGTGACTAATTGCATGACACTTTGAAACTTTTTTTCATTTCTAGGTATTTTAATTACTAATGAAAGTTTTAAATTGTGTGTCTCTAGTCGCATGGGCATGATCTCGTGCTAATTAAGTTGAAAGATGCTTTTGAAGGTAATGCAAGTCAAGAGCTCAGCAGCGTCCTTTCACATCTATGGGACATATCTCCAAAATCAAGCAGGTGGATTCAAAAGAAACTTCTTTTGACTGTCCCTGAACTCAACTACATTCTCGGGGCAAAGGTAATAATAAACTTTTAGGATTAATTTTAATTAATTAATTAGTAAATTAATGAAAGTCTTGTAGATCGGATTGGACATTCCTTCTTGTTAAATGCGCAATTTTTGGTAAAGGTAAAGACTGCTGGAAACGTAAGCTGTCACCGTGACTTTGACGAACCGGATCTTCAGTTGCAACCTGTAACGCAAGCCTCTTATGTGTATTTCGGCCCTGACGGCTTTGACGTTGCTGCTATCACAGGTTATTAAAGCTGTACTCACAACTCGCATACCACCAATTATTTTCCAAAAAATGAGACTGACAGAACAAAACCGAGATACAATTTTGATGACGTTCGCACAATCTCGAGTTTCTCTGTCGTCTGTCTCCACGACTGACTTGTTTTTCTTTGACATTGACAAGACGGGGATTTGTGATTGTACATCGTAACAAGGTAACAACGTAGTAAATGAAATGTTATTTTTCAGGAGTGGATTTATACAACACGTCTATTGTGACAAAAAAACATAGCGACGACCTTTCAAATGAAATTGTTACCTTTGATGACGAAAAATTGGAGGAAACATCGTCACATGATAATGATAGAACTAAACGATCTTCTAACACGAGTGAAGGTCCGGGTAAGTTTTGAATTTTAGTAGTTTTAAAGTTATTTTACAGAGTTTCTTGTGATTTCGTTGAGTGAACCTTGAATTGAATTATAGACGACAAAGAACCGATTATGAAGACATTCTCAACGCTGAATTTATGGCAAAGCATTGGGCTCCTCTTTGGAAGAGCGTTTGATCAGGATTTATTTTACTGGTCTACACTTGAGCAAACCAAGGAAGATGAAAATGAGAAGACACCAGAAATTGCATTTGACACTCCATTTGTGTGGTATTTGCATGATGACACGTTAGGTCCAATTTTCATGGGAGCTGTCAACTCGATTGAGAATTTGAAAAAGTCCTACTATTCGGAACCATTGACAAGAGTAGGTTTTGCAACATGGGCAGCAGACATGGATGTGTTTCCGTTGCCAAGATGTACGCTATAACTATAACACCGTTATGAGTTTATACGTGTAACTGTAAGTTATTTATATTAGTTTATTCAGTTTATTCGGAAAGCAATAGTGCAGTGTGCAGTGTTTTATTAGGAATCTTAAAAATCTTAATTTTCTTAATTTTTAGACATTGAAATAAATAAAGAAATAATAACTAACAAATTCACAATGAATTAAATACATTTCCAAAACGCGACCTTAAAAACATCTTGAAGCCACGCATGATCTTCATTTTCACTTGTGGCTCGTGTGACCTTATCATAGAGACACAATGAGGTGACATAACCAAAGAAAACTTCACCGATTTGATCATCCTGGATCAACCACATGAAAGGAGAATCAAAGGCGACCACATTGCTGTCTGTACCAGTTTTGGGCACTTTGGTCTGTTTCTTCTTTAGACGACGATAAATCTCATCTGGGGTTTTACAGATACTTACAGAGGCAAAAGTTTGAGGTGACCCTGAGGATCCACTGGGACGCCTCAAAGCATCCCTAGAATTCAAAACGGGTTCATCCTCCTCCTCTTCTTCTTCGGATTCTTCGTAATCTTCAATGCTTTCCCCGCTTTCAAACGGTCTTATAGGGATCTCATCGTTTTGAAAATTAATCAAAGCTCCTAAATCCAAAGAAAAAAACATGCTCTTCATCATCGCTACTTTCATTTATGATCCCTCACATCCAAGGTTTATAGTTTAAGTCAAATGCAGCACCTGTGGCAGACACGATTGAAAACTTATCTACACCGAATTCTACACGATTCCCTTGAGCTATCGGTTGAGCGCTGTAGTAGTTGTCAGAATTACCCGTCACATTGTTACGACAGAATGTATCGTTTATCCCCACCTACATTATGAACGTTTTATTTTGTATAATCATTGGGTGAAAAGATCAAAGAAACTTATGTGCTTAAGGGAAACTATATACCGTGTACCTTAATCAAAGACTGGAAATATCTCGCCATATTTGTAATGTTTAACGACGGCATTTGCAATTTCATTTCACGATTTTTCCACGGACCGGCTGAATCCAATACTTCATGCGATTCTCTATGAATTGTTATCAAGTCCATGAAAACACGGGGTTTCAGAAGAATCAACCTTTGTGTACGATTCTGAAATTTGTTACAAAATCAGTCCGCATAACAAAACTTAGAAGACTGACAACTACACACATTTCTATAGTTTAAATTAATTGAAATTAATTTTGAAAAAGTCATTACTTGGAGGTTTAGGGAAACAGCCTGAAATCGTTCCGTTTCTTGGAAAGCCACTGTAGTTTCAACTTCCATGAATGGGACCAGCACATCTCGGTTGAACCTTTTTTCTCCAATTGATTTCCAAGGTTTGTCCCAACTTCCATTGAAAGTTAGAGTATTCAAATACGCACCTCGGGTTCTCCCTTCTTCGAAAACTCTAAACCATAATTCTTCGGGAATGAATTCATTTTCCAATAGTCCAAATGTATTGTTTGCAAGAATTGTTTGAAAGCCATCCCACATTCCTTCTACTGTATTCGTCCCATTCACATCAGACGTTAAGTTTGAATACAAAAGTGTAGTTTTTAAATCTCCAGTTCCATTCGTAGCAGTTATATTGCTGAAGGGGGTGACGATGAAACTTGAAACGGAGTAGTTCTAAATTGAATCCAAAATGACAAAATATTTTTGAGCGAACTGTATGAAATTATAGCAATTCTAGGAAGGTGTAAGAATTCATTATGTACCTTCATGAACGAATCAACCAAATTGGGGTATTCTGATCCAATCGCAGACTCAATTCCTGAGACCGGGACTTCCCACAACTTCTCTTGAATATTAGCTAGCACATAACTGACACCGAAAACATTATAGATTGTCAATCCTGGCTTGGTTTCTGTCGCTTCCGTAGATTCATTTGTTGCGACAATTAAATCTTCCACAAACTTGCCAAAGTTTTTAGTAGCTGTGGATCCATGCACACCTTCCCTACTTAAGTATATTACCAAGTAGCAGATCACGTAACCCAATGCAAACTTTCGTGTCATTGTAACTTAATACTAAGTTCGTATAAATAATCTATTTTATAATGACTCCTGAGCTTTTAAGCTTTTAAATCAGAATGCGTTTCCGAGTCCTTCTTCCTGCAGCACTGCAATCTACAATTACAATGCTCCAATCCCTATATGCAATCAATAAAATTCACTTAAATATTGCCCTCGTTTAGCAGTTCATGCACCCAAAAAGTAGGTCCTGGAAACCTGTTTGCTTGTTTACTCACTTTTTTGGTGACAAGTCTGTCATGTTGACACAGTCAGGAATGGATTTGACATTGATGACACATTATATCGTCTGCACTCAACATGATGCCTTTTAGTGTGCATTGTAAGTGTGACCTCGACCTTTGCAATGAAATGGAAACTCGTTAGATGACAAATCTAACAAGAGTGTAAAACATGATGCGGAATAAAGAGAAAGTGAAATGGTGTTCCGCTTTTCACTTTTTCGGCATATGAACCGGTTTCATTTAACATTGATTTGTGCATGTTCGAACAGTCATTTTCTTTATTTTGTCGTTTTTAGTTTTTTTTACAGAACATAAGATAACAGATTTTTTTATAATAATAAAATAATAATATAGATTTTACTGTTTACTAGTTTAGTTTACTCTGTCTTTAGACTGCGCTGTGTATTGTCCGATTATTTCAAGCTTATACTAATTTAACGTTTGCGTTCCATTTCCTACATTTTTTAAAATACGGGCGGCGTTTGAGTAAAGCTTTTGCAACTCCACATGAATAATTTGAATAGATCTTGTTGCACATCATTTCCACCGTCTGCAGTTGGTGACAAAATGTTTTTCAAAGTTTGTAGTACACCAAAGAACATGGGACCCACAGTTTCGTCATGGACGTACCACAAAAATGGTCTATTAAAAGACATGACGACTAATGAGTCATTACTGGACGATTTTCTCACGTCATTTGAATTAACGGGGCGATGTGATGCTGACGATGATTGTTTTCCTGTGCTTTTTGTCTTTTTAGGGTAACCCGTTCCAAAAATATCATCACCAAAATTGAATTTTTGAACTCCAGTACCTTGAACACAATAAAGATTATTATTTAATTCGGGTGTAATTTATTTTGTACTGGTTTAGTGTAACGAAGAAATGTACCAGTTGCTGAAGACATTTCGAATCCTTCTTCACTAAAGTTGACATAATTAACTTGGACCAAAGGTCGCAAATAATAAGGAAACGTTCCATTACGATCGAATATCGTAGTGCAGAATGTCTCATTAACGCCGAACTGTGAAAATACCGTCATTGGTTACTTATGAATCATTTTAGCATTTCATTAGGTGGCGTTCCTCGTATCAGTTGTTGTAATGTTTTATATATACCTGATCCATTTGTTTTCCAAATTGATCCATTTTAGCAAACGAAAATTTTGGAACTTGAATCTGCACATGTTTGTCCATCCATGATTTTGGAAATGGAATCTCTTCAATGGGTGCGGCTCCATCCACATCATCAGCCCGGAAATACTTCGTAATGTTGTAACGAGGAAGCACAAAAACTAGCCTTTTCTTAAGTCCCTGAAATTCGACCTCATCGTTAACTTATTTTTCTACCAAGTACCAACCAGTACTGCACCATTGTGTTAAAGTTTACAGGTGACAACTAATATCTTTAATCTTTTAGTTTTATACGGTTTTGTACAATTGTTATGAAACATGCAGACGGATTGATACCTCAAACGGAATGGAAATAGCAGTATAGTCATCATTTTCAGTATATCTAAAAATTCCTTTGGTACTCAAAAACGGGACGTTCCCCGAATCCGAAAAAATAGAAAATCCAATATTGTCCCAGTTTTGTTCCCAAGTGCTTTGGTAGTGAAAAGTATTGACGATTGCAGCTTTCGTGGAACCCGAGTGGAACAGTTCACCCCAAGGCTCACCTTTGATATTTTCCATTTCATGCTTTCAGGATTATTACTTTTCCTTCATGATATTTTATTGTGTGAAATCTCTTACTTACTGGATGGAATTAACTTTCCAGAAAGGCGTCCATCGGTGTACGTGTCTAATTGCTCATTCATGGCAAACCAAGCGTCGTTGTCTCCCCAAGGGAAAAAGAACTGCTTCGTTTCAAGACGCTTTAAATTGTCATTGGATGGCAATGTGTTGTTTATCAAGTAAATCCTACTGCTGATTTGTACATTATCATCCTATCAACGAGAAATTGATTGAAAGAGTACCAATGTATTAAATCCACAACTTTAATAATTTGAACAATTCAAAACATTACCGACCTGTTGAAGCATGCAAAGTAGTGAGCTGTAGGAATCTGTCATTTCTTCTAACGGCGTTTGGAACACATGTTGAAAACCTTTGGTAGACACAGGCCACAATTTTTCGTTGACAACAGCTAAAATGTAACCTGCACCAAACGGAAAGGATAATGGTCGACCAGCCCCGAGCAAACTACCGAATTGTTTATACTCTTGCAAACCACGGCATGCTTGATGTTTATTTGTTACAGTAGTTGTTGTCGCTTCTTCGTCGTTGTCTATTACGCTAGAATTAATAGCGTGTTGATAGCTGAGATGAGAGTTTGTAAACAAAAACAGGAACACGAAATTCGCTATTTGAACAGGCGTCATTACAATTTGATTGATGTTTAATGGGAGAAGCAAAATTGTAACTGACAACTGACTCCTGAGAGTAACTGTGGACAGAACAACGCAATAGTCTAAACAATAGTTTTGTTGCAATTGAGTTTTAGAGCTCATCGAATCTGACCTGAGACTTGACCTAAAACAAGTTTCGAGCCCAAACGGATTTCATTCTGCATTCATATTCATTGTGTCGAACGATCGTTCCTTGACAAACAGGGCTTTGATATTTTGTCATTTCATGTGTTGCGAAAACCTGTTTTTGATATCATGCCGAGAAATAAAGAAATCAATTAGAACTAAACAAAGAATTGGACTTACTCCAGGATGAAATTTTAATTGTTGTACAAAAAATGCTATAAGAATACTTTATTTTTTAGTCTATCTAGTATCGTTTCAACTTTCTATAAAAATACATTAATGAACTATTTTTATATTGGAACAATTGAAGTGCTCTGAAAATTTCAGAAACATTAATATTAATAAAAACTTGTTGTGTCGTTTTTTATCTTTGCTTATGTCCGGTCGAGACTGTTTGAAACTTAAGTTCAACTCCCGTTGTACTGCACCATCGATTTTTGATAGTTCATAATTAGAAATACAAAGTACAGAGTATACAAACGAGAAGCGCATTTAAGTGATTGAGGTAATACTTTCAAGGACAATTCCACAAAAGTGTTTTATAAGCATCGAAGAGCCATAAATCTTCTTCGTTTTCCAATCCGTACTCTTTTTTGTAGGTAGCCAAGGAATTGACTGAACCGAAGAAAATTGGGCCCATTTGATCGTCATACAAATACCAGAAGAATGGACGGTCAAACATTAAGGTTGTATCAATTTTCTGCTCTTCTACTACAACTGGAACAACGACGACTTCAACAAGTGGGGAATCAGTAGCTTCTGGAACATCATCCAGTACCACAGGTGATGTTGTCGTAGCTTCATCGACAACTTCCTCCACAGAAGAGGCAGACGGTACGGCTTCGAGTGATGCAACATTGTCTTCCCGAGAGTGTCTAACTTGAACTGGAGCCAATGGAACTGAACGGTAGTCTTCCTGAACGAGAGTTGGTGGATACGTTGCATCCTCTTCGCTTGTGTCAGAAGCCGCGAGGGAATCCACATTTTCTGGAGAAAAGTCATAGTCTGGGAGTTCTTCTCGCAATTTTGCTTCTGAATTCACATTCGCTCCGGTAGCAGATGCGACTTCCACAAACTCAGGACTGATCTCAAAGTGATGAGCTTGAACAATAGGACTCATGAAGAAAGGTCCCTTGTGCTTCATCACATCCATGTGATGTGTTTCGTCCACACAGAATGTATAGTTAATTCCCAGCTGAATCACAAAAGCAACAAAATGACTACATAATACTAAAGGTCATTGCATTGTCATTTCAAGGATCAGAGAATACGCCATTGTTAACTCACCAATTCCAATTTCTTGTAATGTTGATCTAAAAGTGTTATGTTCAAAACTGGTACAACGGCTTTCACTACGCTCGTATTCCAAGAATTAGGGAACGACGCTTCTTTGCTGAACAAAGTATGCATATCGTTTTTCAAGAACTCTGATAGCTTCCCATTTGGTAAAACAAATACAACACTCTTGTTGCCTCCCTTTAATAAAATTAGGCAAAATTCGATTAGTAAACTTCATTGTTTCATTATGGACACTCTAACTCTAATATTAAACTCATCTAAGCGCATTCGATAGACATTAATTTCATACCTTCAATGGTACCGCAATGGCAGCATAATTCTCCTTAGCCAAAAACGGAAACGACCCTTGGGTTTCAAAAAACTGTGCAGAGTAACCATCGGAAAAGTTCATGGATTTTTCTAATTTGCTCCAAGTGTTTGCCCAAGCACTCTTATAATGGAATGTGTTAATGTATGAGCCCATTGTAAAGTGATAAAATGCTCCACCCCACCATCCACCTGCAACAAAACAAAATTTCAAAATCCAAAGTTGGCCAGTACAGTACAGTAGCCAGTATAGACACTAGAAACCTTTTATACTGTTTGCTATACTTTCTTACTGTTACACAGTAATACATTGGGTACCAACATAACTACAATAACTATATGACTAGGGTTAACAAAAATTAAATGTATAAAAATAAAATTATGACAGACACTCTTGTCATGCAAATTGCTTGATTTTACCTTTTGGAATCAATTGGTCATCCAAATTGCCACTTGTTGAGTTGACGATATGATCATTCATGGCATACCACGAATTCCTCCAATCAGTGATGTAATTGACATACTTCATATCAGTCTTCATTAGCTGAGATCCCATCGGCATACTAGACGTTGTCATATTCCTCTCTTTGGTAAACAGAGAGCTGCTTGTCTCAACTTTTCCCTAATGAGAATAATACCAACATCACTTTCACTAATTCACTACTGGCTTATCTATATTGTAATTGTAACTAAAATTAAGAAATATGATAATGAAAAATTCAAGAACGACATTTCAGACTAACGACAAACGATTGAATCAGTTATGGAACATAAATATTGCAAATGACATCCCAAGGTTGAATGCTCCATTATTTTACTTACAGTTTTCAAGTCGACGAGATTGTTTACATATTCATCGGTAATATTTTGACTAGGAGCTCCGAGGACTGCAGAGATGCCTTTCCGACTCACATTCCACATCTGCTCATTCACATTGGCCAACATGTATCCAACACCAAAAGGAGCAGCGATAGCAGCACCTTTCTCCATGGAGAATTCGTCCATATCCGATTGGAACAGGAGGTTGAGAGAGAAATCTCTGAAATGCTGTAACCTCTCTTCATCCTTGGATTGAATAGCTCCAAACACAGAAGAAACACAATAACAAATACAGCACAATAGAAGAGCAAATCTTTGAAGAGATTCCATGATTAATTTATTATTTTGTTGAATGGAACAGTCGAAACAACGACCTTCCCGATTCCTTAGGGTCACCAAACACTTCACCTGTCGACAGTTGGTAGAGGACTGAGGGCAAAAGGTGCCTAGGCTCTACCACATACACTTTCCCTTTTAAATGGAAAATGAAAAGTTGATAACTTGATGACATCAACTTGAACTAGTGGCAGATTAAGAGATTAAATGCCCCAAACCTTAATAAAGCATTACGAGAAGCCGGTTGG